>LZPO01076014.1:43170-57234 GCA_001675575.1 Neotoma lepida | reverse complement strand
TACCTTGACGGTGGGAGGCTCACAAAGCCCCCACCCCAAGCTGATTGCTGTTGGCAGTTGATGCAGCTGAAAGAAGCAGTGCCAGCTTTCTTCAGGGGTGTGACTCCTCCAACTTTGCCCATGCTCCGGTAGATGGTTCCCAACACCCACGAGCATAGAGGCAGCTCTAATTGGACTCAGTGGACTGTAGAGTAGAAGAAAAGCTTCAATGTTGAGACAAGGTTATAGGGGAAGGTTTGGGAGAAACTGTGAGGAGGAGAAAGGGGATCTCATAAAAATACATTGTATACATGTCTGAAATTCTCAAGAGGATAGATANNGTAAAATGAAAACAAACAGGATAGCCTTGCTTAATCACCTCTGAGAGCCAAGCGTGTGTTCTTGGTGGTAAGATAGGAGGTGGCCCAGGGACTTTCAGGAGATAAGTGCCTGTGGGAACACAACAGTTCTTGCTGCTCTTCAAACAAAGCTTTTCCTTACAAGAATAAATTAAGCTTCCTTTGTGGAAGAGATAGCAGGTATCTGACCCAGATAGAACGCAGGTGTAAGAAAGGGGAGCCTTATTCTCTCAGGACAGTCTCAGAACTGGATAGAGATGCTGCAGCCGAAGCTGTCACATCCCTTGTGTATCTGGCTCAGACTGTTTCCGTTATCATCTTCACTGAGTGTTGTGATTAACTTGTAAAAAAAAAAAAAAATTTACCTATGATACCAAATTACTTAGGACTATTAAATTAAGACACTTAATTAGGTATTGTGACCTCTTGTTGCATAACAAACCCTGCTGGGGTGTACACAATTCTAAATAGCATTCTCTCCTCAGAAGAATCTCCAACATTTGCTGTTGCAGCCATCATCTAGGCTAGTTNCTTTCATTCTTGTCCTGTTATTGTTGGTTTTGCTTGGGACTGTGTTGTTGAGATGAGGTCTCACATATCCAAGGCTGGCTTCAAACTCTAAATAGAGTCAAGGATGACCTTGAACTTGTGATTTTCCTGCCACTACCTGCCACCTCGTGAGTGCTTGCAACAAGTATGAACCACCACACCCAGATTGATGTATTACTAAACAAGCTCCCAGCATCAGAGCTGCAAACCCAGCCCATATTTGTGGCATTCAGTCTTCAAAATAAAAAGGTACGTGGAGGGAGACACCCACTTCTGCTACTCTGAGTTATCTAGAAATAAAATAAACTTGCCTATAACTGAGCCTATACTACGCTAAACCTGCCTGGGAACTTCAGTGTGAAGTTCCGGAACCAGCCCTGGGCTTTTTTTTTGTTGTTGTTGTTTTTTGTTTTTTTGTTTTTTTGAGACAGGGTTTCTCTGTGTAGCTTTGGCGCCTTTCCTGGAACTCACTTGGTAGCCCAGGCTGACCTCGAACTCACAGAGATCCGCCTGCCTCTGCCTCCCGAGTGCTGGGATTAAAGGCGTGCGCCACCACCGCCCGGCCAGCCCTGGGCTTTTTAAGGGCCAGTTGTAGGTAGCTATTTCTTGAATGGTTTCTGCAGCTGGGGAATACTGCATAGTGTTGCTTGTTGCTGTTATCCTTTCTTATAGCTCCCTCTAAGGCACCCTGGGTCTGTCTGGCAAAGGCTCAAGAGCACCAGTTTGGGTGGGGCACGGAAGGTCCTGCTTACATTCCTCTCTTGGGAAGAGCAGGTGGAAGGAGGAGCTCAAGGCTAGCCTAGGCTACATGGGACCCTGTCTCAAAAAGCCAAAATAATAATAATAGTCTTTTAAAGATGGGGCTGGAGAGATGACTTAGTGGTTAAGAGTACTGGCTGCTTTTCCAGAGGACCCAAGCTTGATTCCCAGCACCCACATGGCAGCTCACAACTGTCTGTAACTCCAGTTCTGGGGCATCTAACACCCTCTTCTGGCCCCTTTAGGCAGCACNGATGCACATGGTGCAAAGACATGCATGCAGGGAAAATATTCAAGCACAGAAAATAAAAGNTTAAGGGAGGTAGGGGGACCAGGCATGGTGCCTCATGCCTCTAATCCCAANCGAGGCAGGTGGATCTACAGAGTTCCAGGACAACCAGTGATATGTAGAGAGCTTCTGTCTATAAATAAATAGATAAATAATACAGTACTACTGCCTTCCTCAATTCAGAGTCTGCTGTTCTTACCTGTGAGTCAAGGGTTTAGTCAGCAACAGCAAATCTAACTGCCTAGTTTCAAACCTGGGACAAGTGGCTGAGATACCGTGGTGGCACACATTTCTAATGCCAGCACTCAGGAGACAGCGGCAGGCAGATCTCTGAGTTCAAGGCCAGCCTAGTCTACAGAATGGGTTCCAGGACAGCCAAGCCTGTTACACAGAGAAACCCTGCCTTAAATAGGTAGATAGATAGATAGATAGATAGATAGATAGATAGATAGATAGATAGATAGATAGATAGATAGATATCAAAGCAGACCTGGCCTCCAGACTCTCCCAGCATCCCTCAGTCCCTACCTTTGCTATTTTGATTGCTGCACCTGGTTCCCCTCTCTCCCTCTCCTTTCCCTCCCCCTTCTCCTCACATGGCTCAGGGTCATGATCACTCTGTACTCTCCCAGATGTGTCTGCCTCTACCTCCCATCTCCCTTTTATCTACAGTAAACTTCCTCCTCCACCGCACCTAGGAGCAGTCATTTCCTTTCCTTTTTATTTCTTTTTGTTGTTGTTGTTGTTTGTTNGTTTGTTTTTGTTTTCCATTCACTAATGAGCAACAACAACAACAACAAACCCCTAGGAAAGCTTTCAGACAGCTGCAAATGTGCTGACTTGAAACCACCAATAACATTTGAGACATTCAAGACGTTTGTATTTGAGAAGTTTTTGGAGACATAAAATTACAAGGATTTCTCTTTTAAAAATAAACTTTATTTAGAAAAAAAACTTGCAAATCAATAAAATCATCAGACACCCAAACTAACCGGACCCAAAGACTGTAGAACTTAATGACCTTACGTAGAGATGGAGTTGGCATTCCAAATGGAAGCTGTCAAGCTTCCCATTCAATTTTATANTCTCAGAATCGAATANATTTTTGCACTTATTCATCACTGAAACCACAAGCATCCATGATGGACTTAGAACTAGAAGTTGATTAGCTTTATACCCCCTCTCTTAAGTCTTACCCATTACCCATATCCAGTCTTTCCACATCCCCTCACACTTGGTCTTTCTTGTCTTCTTTGTCTCCTGTTACCCTGTACCCATGTGTACACTGGTTTGCATATATACATATTTTATTGGCTAGATTCTGCATACAAAAAAAATGTGGTTTATTTCCTTACAACTCTAAAGTGAAGTATCAGTAAATCAGCAATAAAAAAAAATAAGTATCAGATACTTATTTAAAGGGTTAACACAATTGAACAGTGCAACTTGGGTAGATGTAAGCAGGCAGAAACTTCTTGGGTGAGCCCTCATGTGGCCTTTGGGTTTTCTGCTGGATCTGCCTCAGATACACACATGCCCCGGGAACAGGATGGATGAGGCAGCTGGTGGTAGGGAGAAGAGTGAAGACAATGAGAGGGATCACATGGGAGAGATTAGTAGTTTTCCACTTGGTATTAGAGAAATGGATGTACATATAACTTTATCTATTTCTTAGAGTTGCCATGGATACCAATGCTGATATTCATATTGGTCTTCAAATTCTCTCCTTAAGCACAGACAGACTAAATAATAATGTCAAGGACAGCTCCTCATGCTGGGAAACGCTGGATGGATAAACTGTAAAGGAAAAATGATCTGAAAGATACAACAAGGAGCTCAGAATACCAGGACTGTGGGGTCTGGGCTGTAGCTTCTGGAAGGAGCCTCTTCCAGAGGCTGGGGAAGGGTGGCCCCTAGCAAGGGAGGGAGTTTAAGGCAAGGAGTTAGTTTTCAGTTACGGTGATGCTATACAGTGGCTGTAACTCCCAGATTTCAGCAGCTTTCCTCCCACTCACAGGGAAGCCTCCTTGCAGGTGTCCTTCATGTTCAGTAGCTTTTCTCTAGAGAACTCGGCAGAGCCAAGCTCCTTTCATCCTCTGGTTCAACAGTCCCCAAAAGCTGCAGGGACCTTTCCATGTAGACAGGGTGAGACAGCAGGAAAACATGGCTGCTTTTAAATCTTCATCTGGAGGTGGCATAAATTGTGGGAGCCCATTTTCAGGTTCCTAGTGGCTTTACCTAGCAGGTCTGCATAGAGAGGATGATTGGACCATGGGCCTGAGTGCAGGGGTCTGAGATGGTCTGCACTTGGCTGTGCTAGGGGGAGGTCTTTTGCTCCACCCCTTGGCATTCCTATAAATACCCTAGGGCAGAGAGACTCTGGGCCCGATGGAATAGGTTCCAGGCCCTCTCGAGACTATCCTGTATTTTCTATCTTTATCTCTCCACTCTATATTCTTCTACCTAATATTTCCTGCTGCTCCTACTCAAGAGCACTCTGGGGAACTGTTGGGGTGGTAGGTAGCCCCCCCCCAATAAATGTCTCCCATGTTTAGATAAGAACTGGCTACAAGGCCATATTTGGAAGCAGGAAGTGCTGGAAGGTACAATCTTTGGGTCAGCTGCCATTGCCTGAGACATCTACCTCTACCCTATGAAAAGGAGATGGAATTTTGCAGAGCAGCTAGGATAAAGATTTGTACACAACACACAGGACTGGGGAGAAATCAGTCACAGAAGAAATATTATGGGAAGTGGACCAGACAGTTNCCACAGGCTAGAGTACTGCAATAGCCTCCTGGCCCCACCTGACAAGGAGGAGAAACATGATTGAATTAATTAGTACTGAAATTTTGAGGCAAGACTAGGAATGGAGGCATGATGAGGTTAGCAGGGCTCACTCAGTGTTCAAATGGGATTTAATTCAGATCTTGATCTGAAGTCTCNGAAGAAATACTTTCCAGCTTACTAGGGGATTGGATTACATAGTCCCCATCTGTGGTGATATTTTGTTTGTGCTTTAACAAATAAAGCTTGCCTGAAGATCAGAGGGCAGAGCTAGCCACTAGGTAACCATAGAGTCCAGGCAGTGGTGCCACACACCTTTAATCTTAGCACTTGGGAGGAGGAAACAGGAAGATCAGGAGTTCAAGGCCACCCTGGTCTACACAAGATTGATCCAGTCTAAAAGAGAAACAGAGCCAGGCAGTGGTGGCACACACCTTTAATCCCAGCACTAGGGAGGTGGAGACAGGAAGTGATATGGCTGGGTGAGGAGAGGAGTATAAGGCAAAAGGAGACAGGAGCTCAGCTCCCTTTCAGGCTGAGGATTCTTAGAGGTAAGAGGTCTTTCTAGTGGCTGTTGCTCTGCTTCTCTGATCTTTCAGCTTTCACGCTGATACCTGACTACAGGTTTTTATTATTAAGACCAATTAGGATTCATGCTACACCCATCCCAAGAGGAACTTGCTGTGTCCGAAGCTACAACACTTAGGGTTTCTGTTGGTTAAACAGAAATGTTTGCGCTCTAGAAGAAAGCTATGTAGTATGACTGCAATGTTGGAAGCATTCTCTCTACTGCACTGCCCAGTCCGTAGCCACTGTGCTGAGTTGGAGTTAAAGCATTCGGGGAACTGATTCGGGGAACTGAATGTTCTATTGTGCTCAATTTTATGCATTTACATTTACGATTAAGTAATTTATACTTCCGCCAGGTGAAACCATGTACATCTGTCATCCTTGCACTCTAGAGGAGGAGGCAGGAGGACCAGAAGTTCAAGGCCAGCCTTAGCTGTATAATGAATTTGAGGCCAGCCTGAGATACAGGAGACTGTCTCAAAACAAATAAAACAAGGTGGGGGGGGTATTAATTCCACCGATCCGGAATAAGGCCACTCCCACAGGTAAAGCCAAATTTGAAGCAAGCTTTAATTAAATATTGGCCATGTGGATGGGCTCTGGCCAGGTCCATTTCTAGGTTTCCAGAAGATGGCCCTGAATCAGGGTTTACAGTAGCTTAAGTATTTCCCATCAGGTCCAATCAGGGGCAAGCATACATCCTGACATATCTCCAGCCTGTGAACTTCCCGCCCACATGTGATCAAGGACATCAGCGCAGATGGGTCAAACAAACTTGTTTAGGGGAGTGAAAACATGCGGCTTGTTATCCCCCATAAACAACAGCCTCCAGCATTTCAAGAAGTATCTGTCCTTGGGCAAGGAGCTTGCAGATCAGAGGCATTTTTGTTTCATGGATCTCTTAGGCATAGTAATTAAAACTTAAAATATAACTTTGGCTCTCGAGGCGGGGAGGGGGGGGGAGGCAAAGAGATGGCTCAGTAGATAATGTGCTGCTTGCCATGATAGCATGAGGACTTCAGTTTGATCCCAGCACCCACAAAAAACAATGGGAGCAGAAGGAGTTGTGGAGAAGGTCACTGGAGTTGCTGGCCAGCCAGGCTAACCTAAGTAAGCCCCAGACCCCAGGAAAAGATCCTGGCTCAAAAAAAAACTTGATGAAGCACAGCATGGTAGTGCATACCTTGGACCCCATCACTGGAGAGGCAGAGGCAGAAGCAAGTGGATGTCAATGAGTTCCAGGCCAGCCTGATCTGTATATTGAGAATGAGTTCTGAGCCAGCCAGGATATGACCCAGTGATTAAAAGTTCTTGTTGCTCTTCTAGGGAACACGTGGGATATTCCTTTACACTGTGTGAATATATGTTGCTGTGATTGGTTTAATAAAGAGGCTGACTGGCCAATAACTGGACAGGATAAGGTTAGGTGGGAGAACCACACTTAGGACACTGGGAANAAGGGTGGACTCAGAGGAGTCGCCAACCTAACATGGAGAGGAAACAGGAGGTGCAAGATGAAAGAGAGGTAATGCCACGTGGCAGAATGTAGATTAATAGAAATGGGTTAATTTAAGTTGTAAGAGTTAGTAATAAGCCTGGGCTATCAGCCAAGCATTCATAATTAATATTAAGTTTCTGTGTGGTTATTTGAGACACAAAGAAACTCCGCCTACAGAGACAGGAGCTCAATGGCTCTAACTCCATCTCCAAGGGACTTGATAGCCTCTTTTGATGTCAGCAAGAAGCTGAAAGCAAGTGCATGTGCACACACGAGTGCATGCACACACACATGCCAATAAAATAAAGTAGGTTTTGTTGTGTGTGTTTTTTTTTAAGTGGAGAGCTGCTAAAGGACAAAANCTAAGGCTGACCTCCAGCCTCCATGTGCATGCATACACTTGTGCACTGCACACAGATGCACAACATATTTACAGACACACCAGGCAAAACAAAACAAAAGAGTTCACACCCATGGCCAGGGCCTGCCGTGTCGGAAAAGCAGCTCTAGAGAGAGGCAGCAGGCGGCATTTGCCTGTCTGCTATGGCTTCCCTTCCCCTGTGCTGCCCCTCCCATACATGTATTCAGGTGGCTCTGTGGAGACAGGTTCATAAGGTGCTTCTACCTCACCAGCTGTGGTTGTGGTATCCCAGATCAATACTGACTAGTTATTGTCCCTTTACAAATGCTGCAGGAAGGACAGGGTGCTTTTCTCCCAGCGGGTGGATACAGGAGCTGCTGATAGCCATATTTTCCACACACAAATGAGCAGCAGAAGCCGTGCCACCAAGAGAGATGAATGAAGCAGAAAGGAAGGAACAAGGAGATNGAGAGAAAGCTAGAAGCCAGGTTCCCATCCCAGCTCCTGACCACCAGGCTGCACGTAGCCCTTAGGCCCTGTCAATCATTTCTATGCTCTTCTAATAAGAATCCACTAAAATNAGTTCTTTTTTCAACAAGCTCCCATTTCTTCAGCAAGGAAGCTCTGTTAAAGAAGGTTTAGGGAAGCATTCTTTGAGGAAATCAAGCCAGGTAGGTGGGGATAGGAGGTGGGCTTGGAGGGCTAGTCCTGCCTGATGTGCTCACAACAGACTCCTGGGACAGCAGACCAAAGGTGAGAACTAACAAATGGCTGAAGAGAGCAAGAACACCAATTTATCACTTGCCTAATTAAGAAGGGATGGTGAAAAAAAAAAAAAGAAGGGATAGTGTTCAAAGACAGGAATGATCTGATTCCAATCTTTAAAAATTATCTTCCAATTTGAATAAGGCCCCTCCTACCTTAAAAAAAATGGTGTCATGAAGTCCAAGTTGGCCTCAAATTCTCCATGTCACCTAGGCTGGCCTTGAATTCTTAATCTTCCTGCCTTTATCTTCTGAGTCCTGGAATTATAGGCATCAANCCACACTTACTTCTCCTGGTTTTNNGGGGTTTTGTTTTCAGGCAAGGTGTGGAAGTTTGAATGTGAGTTAATTGTATACTCGGTCTCCAGGTGGTGGAGCGGTTTAGGCAGCTTTAGGAGATGTGGACTTGCTACAGGAGGTATGTCACTGGGAGTAGGTACTCTCTATTTCCTGCTTGTGGTTCAGAATACAAGCCCTCAGCTTCCTGTTCCTGATACCATGCCTTCAATCTGCCATCATGGACCCTAACCCCATGGAACCGATAAGTCCAAACAACCTCTTTGTTCTATAAGTTGTCTCACTCATGGTGCTTTACCACATCAATAGAAAAGNANCGAATACACAGAGTTTTAGGTAGTTAGGGCTGGCCTTCTGAATCATTATGTAGCCAAGGATGACCATGAACATCTGACCTTCCTACTTCTGCCTCTTTATACCATGCCCAGTTTATTCAGCACAGGGGATCAAGCTTAAGGTCTAATGCTTGTTACTCAAGCACTCTACCAAGGAAGATATATCCCCTCCCCATACTTATCTTACTCTCTTTTTAAAATTACATTTTAGTTAGTTAGTTTCTTAAGTTGTTAGTTAGTTAGTTAGTTAGCTAGCTAGCTAGCTAGCTAGTTAGTTGTTAGTTAGTTAGCTAGTTGAAAGCTACAGCATGCATGTGAAGGTCAGAGGACGACTTTCAGGAGTTGGTATTTTTGTTAGTTAGTCCTGGGGACCAACATCAGGTCAGGCTTGGCACAAGCACCTGTCCTTGCTGAGCCATCCCAATGATGCTTGTCTCACTTCTTTACAGATATGGCATGTACCTTCCTTCTTTACCTTTGCCTCTACTATTCTCATGAGCCTAGCCTAAGGTACCTGGCTTCCATATCCACTTGTCAAACTTCCAGCCGTATTTAGTGCCTCTTTCAAAGGTCGTTCCCTCTTCTAGGCTCTTTTTCTTTCTATTTTACTTTGTGACTCTATTTGAGCATCTGGCTTCACATTGTTTTATAATTATTTATGAAAGTTTTATATCTGAACTACTGTAGCACCCTTNCCAGCACAATTATTTATTAATACAGTCCAAAATTATATTCACTTGTCTGGTAACCATTTCATATTTTTAGCACACNTTGAGCTGGGTGGTCACTTCAAATTTGTAATGCCATAATTCTTAAAGATTTAGCCCAGAGCATTCCAGGGCCTCGCTGTCAGGCTGAGAAGGAACTATAGGAGNGGGAACACATGGCAGTGAACAGAGAAAAAGCACAGGAACTTGGCCCCAATCCAGCAACACTGACACAGGATTGACAGCTCCACTCTGTGAGTTAGATAAAATGGTGGTATCTTTAATCCCTNAATTTTTCTTGCTCTAATTTGTTTCTAACACTATTTACATAAGTATAGANTTACTTTTTTTTTTTTAAGAAAATCTGGATGGATTTGAACGAGAAGAAAATGGCAGCAAGAGATCCTGATCGGGTCCAGTATCGGAAGTTACTTCACTTCCCACTCTAGTCCTGCGCCATGAGAACTGGACAGGAGGATGGCGTATAGAGAATGAGCCCGTGGCCCTCTGGGGCCCAGCAGACAGGTGGGTNATAGAGGACATCACTGTGCAGAGCCAGACAGACCTGGGTTCTTGCCTGGCATTGCCATTTGCCAAAAGTAATTTTTTAAAATCTTNCCTCTAATCTGCAAAATGAAGGAAAATGTTTCTTCTTTTTAAAAAAGATTCCCTAAAGTGTAAAATATACACCTGGTCTGTAGAAAGCACTAAGTATTGACTTTGCAGCAGAGGCTTGGTGGGCTACGTGTCCCTGACCTGAGCCTAGGTGGGATTTCAGATGGCACTGTGCCTCCTGGAGCCCCAGATGTCAGTAGGAGAACCAAGAGTAGTCTAAAGCAGCAGGAAATACCAACCCAAATCGAGGACAGTTCTGTAGTAGAGCAGTGATCACATTCACCAGACAACCCAAAGAGAAAACATGAGGCTGGGTTGGGGGTGGGGGCTAGGGGTGGGACTGCGGGTTGGTGTCTGAGGGATGGCTCAATGGGTGAAGTGCTTGCTGTTCAAACATGTGAGGACTGGAAATTGTGAGGGTTGGAAATTAGGATCTCCATCACCTGCTTAAAACCTGGGTGGCTTTGATGACCCATGTTTAATCTTATCCCTTGGGTAGGGGCAGGGATTCCCAAAGCAAACTGATTAGCTAGACTAACTGAATAGGTACCTCCAGGTTCAAGGACAGACACTGTTCCCATATATAAGGTGGAGGGCAATCGAGGAAGATACTCAGCATTAACCTCTGACCTCTGCATGCACATGTGCACCTCCTCACAAACTCACANCACACACACACATACATACACATATGCTTACACACAGAAGAAGGAGAGTATGCTGGCTTGAATGTAATTGGCCCCCATAAGATCACAGGGAGTGGCACTTTTGGGAGGTGTGGCCTTTTTGGAGGAAGTGTGACAAGGTAGAGGTGGGTTTTGAGGTCTCATGTATGGTCAAACTNCACACAGCGTCTCAGANCACTTCCTGTTGCCTTTGGGTCAAGATGTAGGAACTCTCAGCTCCTTCTCCAGCACCACATCTGTCTGCATGCTGCCTTGCTTCCCACCATGATGATAATAGACTAAACCTCTGAACTGTAAGCAATCCCAATTAAATGTTTTCCTTTATAAGAGTTGCTGTAGTCATGGTGTCTCTTCACAGCAATAGAAATCCTAAGACAGAGGGGAAGAAGATGGAGAAGGAGGAGAAGGAAAAGGAANAGAAGAAGAGGAAGAAGATGGAGAAGGCAAAAGAATGNGGATGACATGAATGGAGATTCTCATCAGCTACCGAGTCATAAATACAGCTCCTCTAACTTCCAGCATGTGNCCACTATCCCATGGCTTCCTCTTTTCCATTGTTCTCCTGTGGTCCTCTCCTGTGGAACATCTTCAACTATTCATAAACACTAGTCTCACTGAAAGGAATCAGTTCTGTACCCAGGCTTTTCCATCTCCCTTCAGGCATTCTTGTCCAGTGATCCCATCTACATGGCTCTNGCTGGTCCTGCTACTCATTGCTGGCTCCCAGATGTTCATCTCTGCTAATGGCTCACAACTGAAAACACTTCAAAGATCTCTGNGATGTCTGAGGTTAGCTTGCCTTAGAACTACAGCTATCCCTCTACCCTCTTGCCTGCTGCCTCCTTGTTCTTTCTGAACAGCTAGAAGTAGTGGACAAAATGGCTACTGGTGTGATCTACAGAAAGAAGCCGGTGAATAAGCTCAGATCCTCTCCCTTTCCACCATGCCGTGATGCAGCAAGAACCAGAAATCAGATATCACATCTGCCGACATATTGACTAGACGTCTACCCCCTNGAACTATGAGAAATAAATCCCTTTTGATAAACTACCAGTTGATGGAACTAAACAAAATTTAAGAAATGCTGGCAAGAAATAAGCCAAGCTAAGGTCAAGCATTTATAAGTAATAATAAGACTCCATGTGTGTTTATTTGGGAGCTTTGGTAGCCCCCAAAGAGTAAAGAGTAAAAACAACCAACAACAGAGGAGCAGTGCATGTGTTGTGGAGAGAAATAGAACTGAAGATGTGAAGGCGGTGAAGGACAGCTGTTATGGATGGTCTTCACTGCCACCTGGGGCCATGTGATATTTGGGCCTGTGCTGCCACCGAGNGCCTATCTTGGTCTCAGTTGTAGCTCTACTACACCTGGGGTCTGTGTTGATGTTTGTGGCCTATGTTACCACCGAGGGCCATATGGATGCATTCAGTCTGAGTCACCACCTAAGGCTGAATTGATNTCTAAAGGCCATGCTGCTGCTGGGGGCCATACTAATCTGAGTGGCTTGTGCTGACACTTGAGGCCATGGTGACATCCAGGCCTGAGCTGCAGCTNAGGGTCATATCTGGGTCCATATCCCTATGGCAGCTGGGGTCTGTGATGATGTCTGTGGCTGTGTTACCACCTGGGGCCATGGGAGAGCTGCCCCCACCCCTGGGGGAACTAGCCCCAGTGTTCTGGGCACAAGAGAGCTGGCCCCAAGACCCTCAGCAGTACTTGGAAAACTATTCTTCCCCTCACAGGCCACTGCAACAGGAGAGCTGGCCCTCCACTTGAAACAGCTGGCCCTGATCCTCCCCTGGGGTAGGGGGAGGTTCCCAGTGGAGGCCTAGACTGACCCAGGCCCACATCCAATGCTATGAGTTGGCCCACCCCAACATCTACCCCATCTATGACCTGCTTAAGCTTGTAAAGGGACTGGTCCTGCAGAACCATAGCCACAGGATCTCCAGGACTCGGGGCAACAGCAAGANATCCAAGAGAAGTTTCGGCGAAGGTCCAATATTGATGGTGTANCAGAAGCCAGAGACCTTGAACCAGACCAACAACTCATTGCAATGAGCATTTGCAAGCAAAGCTGTTTGGGCAAAAGGTTATACTACATGACACACTGCAGCTCCCAAGACCACTAGGACAAATGAATATATGATGGAGAGGCAGGAAAGATGGGGGATTAAAGTGTTTTGTTGTTGTTGCTTTTTTTAATTCTTTATTTTCTTTTGGGGGGAGGCTACAAAGGTGGACGGTGAACATGGAAGGACTGGGAAATGAGGGGGTTANGGTGCAGGATGTGAAATTCCCAAAGACTCAATAAAAATTATGTTAATATAAAAAGAGATTTTTTTCTTTAAGTGTGCCTGTATCAATCATAATANAATTTGTATCTTACTGTGACTTGTAGACAAAATTGAGCATTAACTACAGCAGCCTGCCACTTCCCTCCAGAACATTCTGCAACTAAGCATGAAGAATTTCAGAATGTAACGGGTAGGTTTAGTCAGGAGCCACAGTGCACAGCTGTAATCCCTGTACTTGGGAGGTATAAGCACGGGGACTGATGGAAGTTCCAGGCCAGCTAAGGTGACCAAGTGAGACCCCCATCTCTAATGATGATGGTGGTGGTAGGTAGGTAGGTAAATAGGTAGGAAGGGCAGGGTTCAATCACAATTGCAGGTAAACATTTGTGTGATTATTTGTGTTTTGTGGTTCGTGGCTCTCTGTGTAATACTTTGTACATCACAGCACAGTATAATTCTAAAAATTATAATGTTGAACATTTTGTAAACTAGAACAAGACACTGAATCAGTTAGCGTGCTTAGGGCTAAGTCATAGATTCAAGTGTACAAGCTGTGTTTTCTGAAGAAATTACTTATCCTTTCAGTTCTCAACTCCCTCATCTGTAAAACTGACATCACAGCTGTAGTTCTTCATGAANAGTACACACCACAGTCAGTGTCTCTTGTTACTACCTATGTGTAAANAGCACATCTTTATCCTCTGCTAAATATGTGGAAGGTTTGGGAACTCATGATAGATATTGATACAGCAGTATATTGTATGTAATAGGATAATAGACAAATTCCTCAGCATGCTTTACTTAAACCATAATCCCCTGGCAGGCTGCATTATTCAGTGTCTTTTCTTGACTTTGCAATCTTCTTGGCCATTTTGAATATTTTTTAACCAATTCTTTTTTGGCAATTCTGAAGTAATGTTTATACATCTGATAGCAGGTTATCAAGTCTGTGCATTATGCTGTGTGGGTACTTAGGGTGGAGTTGGTCTGCATTAATCTGGGCTTCTCTGGATTTTTATGTGATGCACAAATAAAACAATGGTGATTGGACAATAGTGTGGGGGTAGGAGGCCATGCTTTCAGGAGATGAATAGTGAGAAAAAAAAAAGCAAAAATAAAATCCAAACAAATAAAAGCAGTAGCTGAAAGGACTTTTTTTAAAAAGGTGAAGTGGATACCTCCTGGTGGGTCCTGCCAAGGCATGCCACTAAA
>LZPO01076014.1:22448-37274 GCA_001675575.1 Neotoma lepida | reverse complement strand
GATGATTTGTCGTTTTTCTTCAGATGTCTCATTTGTCCAGTGGTCTTTAGATTCCTTAGCTGGATGCCTTCATTCTCCTAGAAGGACAAAAACAAAACCCTGCCCTGACCCTAACTTTGGGGAGCTTCCCTTTTGGCAAGTTATAGCTGATCAAATGAAAAGTATTTGTTAGCTTTATAAGTTAGATTAGATTGAATGGTTGACAAGAGCCAAGACATAATACAGTAGATGGCAACTAGTAGTCAAGATAAATAATTCTACCAGATAAATAATTCCCTGATGGAAGAACCTCATTCAAGCAAAGCTTANGAGGCCATAGACTCTGGAATATCACTTACTTCTGTCTGTAATTTCTCATGTGCTATTATGATTTTTCCCTAAACAGCTNTGGGAACTCCCCACTACCTGTACTGTAATGTGCCTATCTCATGATTACATCTCANTCCTATGGGCATTTATATCTGTGGATTGTCTAGAAGATGACTCCTCACTAAGCTGTATTGTCCATTTGACATCTATAATATTAGCTTACACAAAGTTTGATGAATAAATAAAAATACAAAGAATTACTACACAAGTCAGGAATTTTAAATCCTGAGACCTATTTTACATCACAGCTCAAGTTGACATAAAAGTTGCATCCCCCGCAGCTCTAAGACAATTGTATACCATTAACTGATTTAATGCTTCAGAGTAACTTTAGATTAAGACCAAGTGCTTTGCTAATGGGTTTTAGATGAACACTCCCTANCTTAGTTCACAAGGATATACTGAGCTATCTGGCTAGGTCATAAATACAAAAAAGCCCAACTATTGCTAGCTGGCAAATGATTTAGTCCTTGCACCCATTTCTGACCTCAATTTGTGAAAATATATTCTGACCAGTGTAGGCTATAGAAAAACACTTGACTCTGTAGCCCCTAATGAGGGCTGAAGATGTTCTTAGACAATCAGAAGTTACATGCAGGATAGGAAAATATATATTTAATTGTTCCTTTTTTTTGGTTTTTTCGAGACTGGGTTTCTCTGTGTAGTTTTGGTGCCTGTCCTGGATCTAGNTCTTTAGACCAGGCTGGCCTCGAACTCACAGAGATCCACCTGGCTCTGCCTCCCGAGTGCTTGGATTAAAAGTGTGTGCCACCACTGCCCAGCTAATTATTCCATTTTTAAACTATCCATTGTGGAATCATACAGAGACCTAACTCCACCCATCATAATATTGTTCCTCATTTTTAACATGGGAAAAAGTTTTCGACTTTTTCTTAAACTAATTCCCCCCCTTTAAGTTTACAGAGCAAATTCCTGGATGGCCAGGGCTACACAGAGAAACCCTGTTTCAAAAAAAAAAAAACAAAAAACAAAAACTGACCTAAGGAACTGACAAAACTGCTGAGTTGCTAAACCTACCCCCCTGGAAGCCAACTCCCTCTCTTCTAGATTCCCTAGTGGGGAATTNTTAATAAATGCCTTTATTAAGCAATTTCCGTTTCACTCAGCCCGTAGTATTCTAACTAACTCTGTCTTATTCTATGAATTTTTCTGACATTCACACAACACTTCTATACTGCAATAAATATTACATANAACTTTAGTAATTTGTGTTACGGGACCCAGCACTCAGAGAATCACAANCTGAATGTTAGGTTCTTCCCAGGTCCTCATTAACCCTTCCATGGTAAACCTGACTGTTCCACTTGAATTTTGCATCTTGTTGGAACTGATGCACTTCTGTAAGTTATGGTAATTCTAGGGTATGAGTGGCTGGAAGCCAAATGCCATCATTGCATGTAACAGCTTTTTTAAAAACACTAGTCTATGGGCTGGATGGATGTCTCAGTGCTTACTAGCTCATAAAGATCTTGCAGGAGAACAACGTGTAGTTTGCAGCATTCCAGTACCTACACCCAGCAGCCCACAACTGGCTGTAACTTGAGCTCCAGGGGCTCCAGTGCCCTCTTGTGACTTCCCAGGCACTACACTCATATGCACAATTACCCACTCATATACACATGTTTAAAAAAAATCTTAAAAACTTTTTTAAGTGGTAGCCTGTGGGGAACTCCAAAATAGTCGTTTTATATTTACTATAAAAAGATTTAGGTTCACAGAACTCACTAATTATGTGACGCTCTGGCCTTACAAAATATCTGTGGTTGGTTGTGTTGGCTTTGATGGTGTATCCATCCCAAATGTGTTAAAACCAGCTGCCACAGATGGACAAAAGCCAAGGCAGGCTCCCTGGGAGCATCTGTGTGAGTTGGTNGTTGGTCCCATAGATCCTGCCGAAGTGGAAGGAAGACACAGCAGTAGATCAAAAGCCTAGGAATGCCTTCCAGTTCCCACATTGTACCTCAGCATGTGAGTGTGCATCCAAGTGGGAAGTGGGTGTTTCCACAGAGGTTTGTATGATTAAGTCAGTAATGAAACAAATCTGAAATCCCAAACTCAGCAAAGTTCATTTGTCTGTCCCTTCCTTTGCAAGCAGCTGTGGATGTAGTCACTGAAAAGAAACTCCTTCCCTTTCTAGACGCCTGAATTCACAGAGAAGCAGTATGCCAGAGCTGGATTGCTTTATCTCATTAAGTTAACTCCTTAACTGCTGTACTGCCTGTGTGTGTGTGTTTGTTTTAACATTATTATTAAGGAGCTGACAAAGTTTGGTTTTGACACCTGAGCTTCTCTTAAACATCACTTGTTTGTATAAGCAGCCTCAGNGGCCCACCGGCCAAATGAAAAATTTGATTTCCCCAAAATNGTACTTCTGGGCCCTTTGAACAAAGTACCTTCAGTTTCTGTAAATTTAGCTCAATGCAGACCCTGCAGACATTAAAGGTTAGATGTATGNGAGTCTCTCTTTTCTGTTTCTTTTGAAATTATAATTTAATTACATTTCCCTCCCTTCCATTTCTTCCCTCCAAACCCTCCCATATACCCCTCCCCATTCTCCTTCAAATTCATGGTCTCTTTTTTNAAAAACCAATTATTATTGCATGCATATATGTATAATGCATAGTATATGTATATATTCTTAAATATACAATTTGATCTATANACACATGAAAGATGATGAACATATGCTCATAACATCCTAAGACTCCCCCCTCTTAGGCTCCTTCCCAATGCTCTTTTCTTTTTTTAATTTAACATAATTTAACATAATTTCTTTATTGAATTTTCACAACATGCACCCTAATTCTTCTCACTTCCCAGTCACCCCAGAAGTGGCCCCCCCAAAAGAAATTTAAAAAAAATCAAAACAATCCAAAACAAAATAAGCACACACACAAACAAACAAAAAGCAAACCAAAACGAAACAAAACAAAACAAAATCTCTTCGATCCTCCATCCTTCCCACCTCTCCAACACCTCTTCATTCATCCTGGTGGCACTGAGAGCCATGGTGTGTCACACAGTAGACCCATTTGTCCATTCAGCTTTGCAAATGCTCATTGCAAGGAGTCATTGGTCTGGTTCAAGGTCTGTGGTTTCCGATGCACCATCATCACTGGGTCCTCACTGAAGCTTCTCTTGGATAGCCTGCAGGTGCCCCAAGTCATGGAGATCCTGTGCGTANCATTTTATAGGACAAATTCCTTCACAAGCTCCAGCAGGTCCTAGAGGGGTAGATGTTAGGCTGGGACAACCCCAGGACCAGCTGTGGGCCTGGGTAGTAGCTGAACCTGTCAGTCCAGACCACTGGGGCCACCCGCCTCAGGCTATAGCCAACTCCCCTAAGCCCATGCCATCAGGGTCAGTTCTCCCCTGCCAGTGGTGAGAGGTGGGGCCATCTCTCCCAAGTGTGTGTGTAGGAGGGAGCAGTGCTCCCATGAGGGTCAAGGCTGGCTCTCTTGCTGCAGTGTCTGTCCAGCGAGAGGCAGGGCCAGCGAAGGGCATGGCCAGCTCAACAAGGCCCTCTAATTTCATCATACATGGTTCCTATGGCCCCCTGAGGTCACACAGGCCACAGACATCAACACAGACCTNAGCTGCAGGAGGACCATGGACCCAGACATGGTCTTAAGCAGTAGCTTGGGCCCAGATGACATCCTGGCTCTGGATAGAAGCTCAGGCTACTTAAATCAGGATGGCTCTGGTGGCAGCATGGCCCCCAGACACCAACAAGGCCACAGGTTGCAGCCCCAACCCTAACCTTTGGTGGCAACATTGGCCTCGGTCTTCAACACAGACCCAGCTGTGGTAGGACCNCAGACCCAGACATGGCCCTCAGCAGCAGCAGGGTCTTGATGTCACCATTGCTACAGGTGGCAGTGCAGGCCACTCAGATCAGCATGGATCTCTGGCAGCATGGCTCTTGGACACCTACATGACCACCAGTAATAGCCAATACAGGTTTTGGCTCCCAGCACACATGGCCTTCTATAGTAACAGGAACCTCAACATCAACACAAACCCTGGCTGCAGTAGGGCCACAGACCTAGACATAGCTCTCAGGTGCAGCTCTGGCTCAATCATCACCATGGCATTGGGTAGCAGCCCAAGCCACTCAGATCTACATGGCCCCAGCTACAGCATGGCCCTTAGCCACCAACATGGATCCAGGTGATTGACCTGACCCCAGGATTCCACATGGCCCTTGGTGCCAACCTGGGCCATGAACTTCAACACAGACCCCAGCTGCAGTAGGATCACAGACCCAGACATGGTCCTTAGCAGCAGCCGGAGTCTTGGTGGTACCATGGCCCCTGATGGCAACACAGACTACCCAGACCAGCATGGTCCCAGTGGCAACATGGCCCTCAGACACCAACAGAGCTCCAGGTGGTTGGCCCAGACCCCTGAAATCCACATGGCCTTCATGGTGACAGGAGCCACAGACATCAACCCAGACCCTGGCTACAGTAGAGCCATGGACCCAAACATGNCCTCCAGCTGAAGCCCTGGCCCAGATCTCACCATGGCACCCGATAACAGGATATACCACTTAGCTCTGTATGGGCCCGAATGCAGTATGGCCCTTGGGCATCAACATGGTCCTAGGTGGCTGATCAGGCCCCAGGTAACCACATGGCTCTTGGTTGCAACAGGAGCTCCAGACATGGACTCAGATCCTTGCTGCTGTAGGACCGTGGACCCAGACATGGCCCTGGGCAGCAGCTTGGGCCTGGATGACACCATGGCCCCTGATGGCAGTGCAGGCCACTCAGATCAGCATGGATCTCTGGCAAGATGGCTCTTGGACACCTACATGACCACTGGTGTCAGCCCAGACACTTGGCATCCTTGTGGCCTTTGGTGGCAACATGCACCATGGATGACCACACAGACCCTGGCTGTGGTAAGACCACAGATATGACCCTTGGCAGCAGCCTGGGCCTGGATGTCACCATAGCCCCACTTGGCAAGTGGTGTCCCACATCAGCCCACTCCTCACCACCTTCACTTCTTGCTCTGCCTCTTTCCACAGCACATGAACTGTTCAGCTTCTCTTTCTCTCCCATTCTCCACCACATACTTGCTCATCATAGCGGGACCTGCCTGCCTAATGCTGCAAGGCACCAGGCTGGCCTGTGGAGGTCTTCAGACCCAGCTGGCCTGTGGATGGTTTGTATCTGCCTCTTTTTTGTTGTTGATTTGGGTTTGTTTTTTGTTTTTTGTTTTTGTTTTGAGACAAGGTTTCTCTGTGTAACTGCTCTGGCTGTTCTGGAACTCACTCACTTTGTAGACCAGGCTGGCCTNGAACTCACACAGATCTNCCTGCCCCAGCCTCCCGAGTGCTGGGGTTAAAGACATGCACCACCACCTGACATGCTTTCCCTCTGATTCACTTTCTACACTTAGAGACTTTGTAGAATTTTACCACATGGAATCATTCAATTCCTACTTACTTTTGTGAGACTTCTTTCTGTCAGTATAATTATTTTAAGACTTGCTCATGCTACTTCATCTAGCAATAATTCACTATTAAACACCATAATTTGGCATTTTATTGCATGAACATGTGTATTCATTCATACATCAATAAACATTTAGGTTGTTCCAAGCTTGGGACTATTAAAATTTAGGCCCTCATGACTACTCATCTGCAGATACTTGTAGTTCTATATACTTTCATTTCTCCTGGGTAAAAATCTGGTGTATAATAATTGAATCACAAGATAAAATATGCGTTACTTTTAAAAGAAACTGTCAAATTATTTTGCATACTGGTTGTTGTTGGCATGAAGGCATTTACACTGGCCTGCCCTTGGGGACCTAGCAGGACATGTCATCAACAGCAGCCAAGATATGACACTGCACCCACTGAGTAGAGCACTCTTCCTGTGCGAATGTGCTATAATCTCATAAAAAGCAAGCCCTTATCGACCCTCTCTCTCTTCCTTTTGTTCTCCCTCAGAGTCCACTTCTGCACTCCCCCCCACCACCACTAAACCTCCCATGTGAGCTCTGTTGCATGTTGTGGCTTTGTGGTGCCCTTTGACTCCAACCTACCAAGGTTGCCTTCTTCAATTAAACTATTACAGTTGGCCATTTCACATTACTAGCGATGGTGGATGAGAGCTCTGATTGCCCAAACCAGGCGTGCTCGGATTTTGTGTTCACTATTTGGCTTTGGTTTTTAAATAAATTCTGACTATGTCCTTCAGGCTGGCATTGAACTCACAGTTCTCTCACACTAAGGGGTTTCAGGCACCTGCCATCATGCTAACCCTCTTATTTTTTCCTACCCTGTACTGGTAATAAAATTGAAGACATTTTTTGAAAGAGAGCAAAGATGGATGTATAGGAGGGTTTGGAGGGAGGAAGGGAAAATTATGTAATCATATTAGAATCTTGAAAATAAAATAAATAATAATTTTAAAATTCAAGACCTTGTATATGCTAGGCAAAACCTCGACCACTGAGCTACGTCCACAGCCCACCAGTCAGCCTTCTTAATTTGGGTCATTTTAATATGCATGCAGTGACATCTTGTGGCTTTGATTTACATTTCTCTAAAGACTAATGAAGTTGATCCCCTTTTAAAATTAGAATACATTCATTTTATGAAGTAATGTGCTTCATTATAACATTTCCATACATGTGTATCCTGTACTTTGATGAGACTCAGCCCCAACCCCTGCTTCCTTCCCCACTGCTGGTTCTCCTCCTTTTCTCCAATAGTCCCCTTCTTGTCTTATATATATTTTCTAAAGTCTGGATTCTGCATATGAAAGAAACATGATTTGTCTTTCTGAATCTAGCTTATTTCACTCCAATTCCAACTCTGCAACTAACAACTTTTCTCCTCCTCCTGCTTCTCCTCCTCCTCCTCCTCCTCCTCCTCCTCCTCCTCCTCCTCTTCCTTCTCCTTCTTTTCCCCGAGACAGGGTTTCTTTGTATAATAGCTCTGGCTGTCCTGGAACTCACTCTGTAGACCAGGCTGACCTTAAACTCACAGAGATCCACCTGCCTCTGCCTCCTGAGTACTGGGATTAAGAGGGTTAGCCATCATGCCCAGCTCTTTTATTCTTCTTCCTATCTGAATGAAATTCCATTGTGTGTACCACAGTCCCTTTATCCATGTATTTGTTGATAGGCATTTAGGCAGGTTCTAGACCTTGACTGCTATGAATAGCTAACTAAGCATGGGTATGCAGGCATCTCTGTGGTATGCTATATGGTCTTCAATCCTGGTACACTCCCAGGGAGTGACAGAGCTGGATTGCTTGTTTTATTTTTAGGATCTTCCTACTGCCTTCCGCAGGAGTTTCATTCCTTTGCATTCTTTCTAATGGTGTAAAATGGGTTCTTCCTCTGTCACAGCCTTACCAGCGTTTGTTAGCGCTCTTGATGGCAGCTGTTCTGACTGGGGTGAGGTGGAATTGTACAGTAGTTTTGACCTGCATTTTCCTGCTGGCTTAGCATTTTGAACACATTTAAGTATATCTATTGACCATTTGTGCCTCTTTTGAGAATGGTCTACTCAATTCACTAACCCACTTATTGATTATACTATATGGGGGTTTTAGTGTTTGATTTTTGAGTTCTTGATATATTCTGAACATTAATCTTCTGTCAGATACATAACTGGCAGAGTGTCTCCCATTTTGTAAGATGTCTCTTCATTCTGTTGTTTTGTTTGTTGTTTTAATTTCATGCCATTCTAATTGTCAATACTTGGGGTATTTGGAGTGATTACCTTTCTGATTGCCTAATTAACATATTCATTTCTTCTTTGATTTATTTAAATCTTTTGCCTATTTGTAGAGTGTGTGTGTGCACATGAGTGTGTGTGTATGCATGTATAATGTCCTCTCAAAAATGACTTTTTTGCTAGTTCATACTAGACCAACATGGGGAGACAAATTACCACCTCCAAAAATCCCTTATCTCCACACCTGCTAAAGTTTTTTGCATGTATAAAATGTGGAAGTTATCAGCCCATTTGTGGGCTGCAAGTGTCATGACTGACTGGCAGGGAAACGATCTGGGTGAGGCTAAGAATGAAACCCGGGTCAGCACTACTTTAGCCAATGCTGGGTCAAAAACTTTTGGAGTCTGACCAAGCAGTTTATTTTTTCTACACATTTAAACACAGTAAAACTTTGGGAAGTCTCCACGTAACAATTATCACAACAAAGCTTCAGGCATGACTACATCCAANCTCCCTTGCAAAGTACATCTCTATAGCAAAGCACCCATGACCTTCACCATAAGAATGAGTCCCACTGACTGATAAACAGAGCTCAGGAATCTGGGACTAAGGAGGAAGGTTTTGTAATAAGCATAAAGATGGGCCCTTTGATTGAGAATTCAAAATACATGGGACCTCTTTCATAAGGATGGGCTCTATTCATTGAGAGACAAAGCTCAGGATGAGTGTCTAAACAATGCTCAGGATTTTGGAGGATTTGGAAAAAGGCTGGCTCCATAGAATAGCAAAAGATCGGCAGATATTAATTAACACTTCCATTCACAGGCTTCTGCATGGAAAACAGGCAGGGACATCCGTTCCATTGAAGAGAGAAAGCCTAAGTGTTTAACAATTCTGGTTTCTTTGGTGCTTTCTGTAAGTTNTGCCTTCTACACTTATTTAAGAAGTAGAGCATAAAGTTTCATTCTGTTTGGAACATAAGAATTCCCTAAGTCTATACTGCCTCAGGAGTCTTACAGAACTCAGATCATCTTGGACCAAAGAGTGGTAGAAATCAATTGTTGCTATGCACAGATTCTTTTTTACAAAGGGGGAAAAGCCGAAAGGGAATTGGAAATCAAACAAGTTAAAAAGTCTAGCAGTGTTTGTAAGTAGCTCTGAGACAGAGAACAACACAAGGGTCTTTTGGCTACACTCCCTACCTTGTCAAAATAGCTCACAAGAGTGTGGCACATCTTATCTCCCAGGTGGCTGCGCTGCATGGTGACAGCCATAGTCCCATGAGTTTATTTTATCCCAGCAAAACCAATGAAAGGTAAGGCTAAGACTCCCTGAAAACTTTTATCTCAAGAGTGTTCACAGAGGCCTGAAAGTGAGTAGAGCGGAGCAGAGCTGGACCTCAGTACTGTTAGGATGACAGACTAGTAAGCAAGCAAGCATGACCTTGCCCAGTGAGGAAGACAGGAGTTTTCAGAGATATCTGCCGTGATCCTTTCAGTCTATAGTGGTTTACTCAAATGTGACTTTCCTTCCAATAATCACGGAATAATAGGCTCTACATCTCCTTGACTTGAATTTGGGTATACATTTGCGATTGCCTCGACCAAACTAAAACGGCTATAGAAGTGAAGTTATATGAATGGGCAGAATCAGAATAAAATGCATCCTGTCCGATGCTCTCTTGGTATCATCATTCCCAGAACCACTCTAATCACAGTTACGGACACTGAGCACCATATAGGAGGTCTTAAAGTATTTTCCCATACATGGCCTATCATTACAAAGTTAAAACTGAAAACCATGCCATGAAACACTGANGGACACCAATACTAGGGAAAATAGGGCCATAGGTCTCCTGATGTGATGCCCTAAGTGTTATTCATTAAGCGGTGCTGTTTACTGTGTGAGAAAAGCCATGAGGTACAACAAAACCCACTATAAAAGTTTATTAAGGAAAGGGAACAGAAGGGATGCGCATAGGCCTATGGTAATGATCATTGAGGAAAAGTGGGGAGGGATAGGTGGAACCTACTTTTTATAGGTTCCCCCCTGCANATGCNCATATGGGNTTACATAGCTACTCCGTGCATGTGCATAGATTATGTGATCACACTGCACACAAATTACGTGATCACACGGCGCACNGATTACATAGGACATAAAGCCCTGGGATGACTNAGCCTCTTGCTTGGCTACTGGACAGCACATGTGTGGTCANGTAGCTGGGGGAGTGGCCAGGAATTCCAACACTAAGCACAGATATCCCTTTTGGAGNTAGCTGTGGTGGTACACATGTACAGTTCCACCACTAAAGAGGCTAAGGTAGGAGGATTTTGAGTATGAGGCCAGCCTAAACTACATAGGCAAGCACTGTTTAAAAAACAGGAAAAAAAATGCAAACCAAAAATAAATAACCAAAATCCTCATCACTGAGATAGTTGTAATAATGTTAATATAAGCTGGGCATGGTGGTGAACACCTTCAATCACAGCACTCAGGCAGATCTCTGTGAGTTGGAGGCCAGCCTGGTCTACATAGTGAGTTACATGACAGCCAGGGCTACATTGTAAGACCTTATCACAAACAGCAAACAAACAAAAGACACCAACACCAAAAACAAAAAGAAACTGAAAAAAAAATATGAAATGTAAGATTACTTGTTTCCTGATGTTCTGTTGGAACCTCCAGCTCATTCCTGCTTGATGCGGAAAGCCCCATTCCTGTCTATCTCTCTCCAAACCCCACCCTCTCAGAGAATCTCCAACAAAAGCACCAAAAAGCCCAGTTGCACATTCTTGACAGCTACNGCAGTTCCTCCCCTGAAGCCGCCAGCTGCCCAAGTCCCTGCCTAAATGTTCAGCTTTTGACCATACTCNGACATAAACCCAGCTTGTGGTGGACACATCATCCCTCACCTACAAGCTACATATATAAAATCTCCCTGCTTTAGTTCTGGTGTGTGGCTTCTCCAGCCTTGATCTCTGGACCTGGAGAAGTCACCCACGAGTTGCTTGGTTCAAATAAACCTATCCCTCTACTTTTTTCAATTTGGTTTGATCTGGCTTATTGGGTTGACAGAGAAACCTATTATTGAGTACAGAAACCTATTACCTGAGTTTATCAAGTAATGCTAATCAAACTTCCTTTACTTTCCATTCTCTTGTACAGTTGTGCCAAATCACACTAATTCTCAGAGAAAACAAAATACAAATGGGTAACTTCTCACAAATGGAGGAAGCATTATTGCAAAATGAAGTTCCCTAATAGTAGACAACAAGATGTCTCAATAGATAAAGGCACTTGCCACCAAGCCTGATGATCTGAGTTCAGTCCCCAGGCCCCACATAGTAGAAGGAGAGAACTGGCTCTAGCATCCTCTAACTTCCACATTCATACTGTGGCATACACACACACACACACACACACACACACACACACACACACACACAGAGAGTAAATAAATAAATAAAATTTATAGCAATATTATTTTTAAGTTCACAGTAATTTTACATGAACATTCTTGAAAAGCTGTGAGTAAACTGAACTTGAGTTTTGAAACTGTATTTACATTGTAATCTTGAGAAACTTTAAAAAGAATAACACAATGCAAATTTTATTTGAAAAAATATTATGCTTCATTTCATGTGTAGCATTGNTGAAAAGGTAGACATTTAGTTAGGACAGATATGAGATAAAAAAAAAACAATGTGATAAAATAATAGAAAGTACTGACGTTGTCTTTTGTACTCACCACAACTTCCTGGTAAGATCGNATTGCTGCAGACACNACAGACCTTGGCTATAGGACATAGAGAAATCAATCTCAAATGGACTGGGAAATCTCTTCCCTACTGGCTAGCTTTCAGACTGGTGGAAGGTGCTAAGCAGGCTGTTGGGGGAGAAAGATCAATGTCTACCCAGCACTGTACTCTGCATGCTGGAATAGGTACCTTCCAAGTGAAATGTGTCTGCTAGTGCAATAGTGGCATGACTGTTAGGGTAATCATCCACTTTATGCTTGGATTTGAAGCCTGCTCCGTAGAAGAGAACTCCACGCCTGGTACTGGAATTCTGGTCAGAAGCCCTTGGCTGGGAAGATCATAGGCTCCAGAATATAACCTGCTGTTAGTATTTTGCTAAATGGTTTTGCTATCAAATTGCCTTTTAAATATTTATGTTTATACCCACAGAGCTAGGTTACTCTCAACCTATGTCAGAGAAGCTGTATTTTTTGTTTTTGCAGTGGGTGGAGGGCATTAACTGTGACCACTGGTAGGTTCCCATGCTCCACACCCATGCACCTATGTATAATGATAAATAAAAGAAAGGTGAAGTGGGTACCTTTCGGCAGGCCATGTCAAGGTCTGCCACTAAGCAAACATTCCATATGCAACAGAGTTAGTGCAAGATGTTTATTGGGGAGAGTGAAAAGCCACATCAGAGTGGAGATGTTGAGAGAGGCGGGCAGACAGACAGGTAGAGAACAGGGAAGAGGAGCAAGAGACAAGAAAGGCAAGAGAAACAAGAGAGGAAAGAGGCAAGAGATACAACAGAAGGAAGAAGAGGCAAGAGGAGCAAGAGGCAAGAGAGCCAGCTGCGCTCTGACAGGCACTTGTCACATAGCTGACGGTGNAAAGGCACCTGCTGACAGGTGATGATGTAACTGCTTTGGGGGCAAANGCAGGCTGCTGCTGTGGTAGAAACNGACAATATGAGCTGCTCTAACTGGTCTTAGTGCGTTATAAAATGAAAAAGACATGAAATTGGGAGGGGGTGTGTCAGTGGATTCTGGAAAGTGTTGAAGGGGTAGATATGATCATGTTTCACTTATTTCGTACATGTATGGAATTCTCAAAGATAAAGACAAATTTTAATTAAAAAGTAATAATTTTATCACATGCAGGGTTCAACATTCTTTCCCTAGTAGGATACAGTTTAGAGGACAAGTTTTAGAAAATTCACCGTACAGAAAAGCATTCTAGGATTACATTTCTGCTATTAACAAAAGCCATGANAGGACAGGTGGTTCTGAAAGAGACAGTAAAAGAAAGAAGAACAAATGAGAAGGAAATTCAAAGGTGTTTTACTAGGTGTCAACTAAGGAGTTAGAGTCCTAAGGGCAAGCACTTTGATATCAGAAAATACCATCAAAGTCACCCTTTCAGTGATTTAAAAGGTAATTTTAATATCTTAAAGTTCACTTTACAAGTTAGCTTTGGGGGAATCTAGCATTTTATATCATCCTAGTCTACATTTAGTAGAATAATAAATAAGGGGATAAAAGTAAAGTGAGTGATCTGCTTTGACTCTTTTCCTAGTTAAGTGAACACTTCAAGTGTTGTAATGGGAAACAGTGAGGAATTAAGGGCATAAATTAGTAGAAAAGCCTATCTTTTTTGTTATTCATATTTATTTTTATTTCTTTGTTTTGTTTTTTGCTTTTGATGTAATTGGGTTTTTTAATAACATTAGCCACTTGCAGTTGGGGAAGTTGGAGCCTAGTGGAGACCAGCANCACCCCACATAACAAAGGAAATTCTTAAAGGGGAGGGGTTTCAGAGTTTAGCAGATTGATAAAGGTACCAGACATATTTATATATCTATAAGGTCATAATTTAAGAAGCTGACCTGTTTTATCACCCTTCCTTGTGGCTGATAACTGCTAAGAGCTTGATAACTTAAGGAAGATATTAGATAGGATATAAGATATGGCTGATCTCCTCCAAGGGGACCCCTTTGTTTATATACGAAAGAAGTTATTTAAGGCAGGTGTCCTGGTGCCTGCCTTTAATCCCAGGCAGAAGCAGGCAGATCTCTATGAGTTTGAGGGACAAGTAGAGCTACATAGTGAGACACACACAGACTCTCTCTCTCTCACACACACACACACACACACACAGAGAGAGAGAGAGAGAGAGAGAGAGAGAGAGAGAGAGAGAGAGAGAGACTCACAAAAACACACACACATATATTAAAAAAACAGCAACAAAGAAACGAGTATGTGGAATTAGGGGTTGGAGGGAGGTTCTCAAGGGACCGATGGAAATCAGATTCAGTTCTGACTACTTACAGTTGAAACTAGGCCACCACAGAAACTAAAGTCAGGCCTCTTCCTCTTTATTCTGTGGCATTTGGTCACTTGGTGATCCTTCTGTAGTTACCCATCAAGAGGCTGATATCCACATGAGGCTTTGTGGTGTGCTGGCCTAAGTGACTTGAGTTAACAGATGGATTAGAAANGGAACTTAGAGGTTACAAAGATAAGTTGGTCTTGACNAGGCCTGATGAGTCAGCTGATGCAGCACCGAGAATTGATAATGTGATCAATGGGGAGCAAGCTTTTGATACTTTGGCACCAATATGTTAGGTGTGCNATGAAAAGCCAGATGGAGTATGGTTCACTATAGACAGTTACTGAAACATCTTGTGCAATCAGGCCCTTCAATAAAGCCAGTCACTTGCATTGGAGGATCTAGATGTGCTGGAGATCCAGCAGCAACCTTAAAGATTCTTAATAAAATAAAATGAGTCTAGCTAAATTCTGGTAAGTCCTTATTATAAAAGTATTGAGTAGTTCCCCACTGGGAATAGCAAAAACCTTTACTGTTGGCTGTTAGTTGGTTTAAAGTACTTGGAGTGTACAAAGGGAAACTCGGCAACACATATAAACTAGATTACCTACAGTCATTGCCTTTGTTGTTTTCTATGGTGTCCTGAAAATGGAAAGAAAG
>LZPO01076014.1:10041-21223 GCA_001675575.1 Neotoma lepida | reverse complement strand
ATTCATTGTGTACATGTACCACATTTTCTTAATCCATTCTTCAGTTGACAAGCATCTAGATTGTTTCCAGGTTCTGGCTATTACAAATAATGCTGCTATGAACATACTTGACCATGTGTCCTTGTGGTATGATTGAACATTCCTTGGGTATATGCCCAAGAGTGGTATAGCTGGGTCTAGAGGAAGATTGAATCCTAGTTTTCTGAGAAACCACCATATTGATTTCCTAAGTGACTGTACAAGATTGCACTCCCACAANCAGTGGAGGAGTATTCCCCTTGCTCCACATCCTCTCCAGCATAAGCTGTCTTCAGTGGTTTTGATCTTAGCCAGTCTGACAGGTGTAAGATGGTATCGCAGAGTTGTTTTCATTTGCATTTCTCTGATAACTAAGGATGTTGAGCAATTCCTTAGATGTCTTTCAGCCATCTGAGATTCTTCCTTTGAGAATTCTCTGTTTAGCTCTGTAACCCATTTTTTAATTGGATTGTTAGATATTTTGATGTCTAGTTTCTTGAATTCTTTATATATTTTGGAGATCAGCCCTCTGTCTGATGTGGGGTTGGTGAAGATCTTTTCCTGTTCTGTAGGCTGTTGTCTTGTCTTATTGACCATGTCCTTTGCCATACAAAAGCTTCTCAGTTTCAAGAGGTCCCATTTATTAATTGTTGCTGTAAGTGTCTGTGCTACTGGTGTTATATTTAGGAAGTAGTCTCCTGTGCCAATNTGTTCAAGACTACTTCCTACTTTCTTTTCTATCAGGTTCAGTATAACTGGATTTATGTTGAGGTCTTTGATCCACTTGGACTTGAGTTTTGTGCATGGCAATAGATATGGATCTATTTGCAATCTTCTACAAGTTGATGTCCAGTTATGCCAGCACCATTTGTTGAAGATGCTTTCTTTTTTCCATTGTACAGTTTTGACTTCTTTGTAAAAAATCAAGTGCTCATAGGTGTGTGGGTTAATGCTAAGGTCTTCAATTTGATTCATTGGTCTGCATGTTGGTTTTTATGCCAATACCAAGATGTTTTTATTACTATAGCTCTATAGTAGAGTTTGAGGTCAGGGATGGTGATGCCTCCAGAGGTGGCTTTATTGTACAGGATTCTTTTAGCTATCCTGGGGTTTTGTTTTTCCAAATGAAGTTGAGTATTGGTCTTTCCAGGTCTGTGAAGAATTGTGTTGGGATTTTGATGGGGATTGCATTGAATCTGTAGATTGCTTTTGGTAAGATTGCCATTTTTTGCTATGTTAATCCTACCTATCCATGAGCATGGGAGATCTTTCCATTTTCTGATATACTGAAGCAGAGCAACATTAGACTTATTGAGGTGTAATTCACATATAGAAGAGGTTAGTCTTTTTAGTTGTATTGTTCCAGGAATTTTGAAAAACATGTATACTTACACATCATCACCATATTCAAGACATACAATGTTTCTCTTAGCTCAAAAAGTTCTGTGCACCATTTGAAAATAATACCCGCCTGGTGGTGGTGGCACATGCCTTTAATCCCAGCACTCAGGAGGCAGATGCAGGCAGATCTCTGTGAGTTTGAGGCCAGCCTGGGCTACAGAGTGAGTTCCAGGAAAGTCGCCAAAGCTACACAGAGAAACTCTGTTTTGAAAAACCAAAAAAAAAAAAAAAATACCCTATTCTTCATTTTAGATGTTGACAGCCAATGGTCCAATTTAATATTTATCATTATATTATTATTATTTTATATATTACATATAATATATTATAAAACATAATATTATAATAAATATTTATTTATATTTTCCTAAGTGTCACATGAAGTATATCATAGAGTAACCTTTTTTTTTAAAGACAGGGTCTCACTATTTTTTTAAAAGACTAGGTCAACCCTGGTGAACCTAGAACTTTCTGTGTAGACTAGGTTAGCCCAGAACTTACAGAGATGTACCATCTTCTCTTCCCATTCCCCAGTGCTGGGATTAAAGGCATATGCCACTGTTTTTTTTTTTTTTCTTTCAGCATTGAAATATAAGATAAAATGGAAAGATGGAGCCAGGAAAGACAAAAATAAAACAAAGTAGGTTGGGGGCAAGTATATCTAAAAACATTGTCTTATATTTAGCCTTTTATGTTACTATAAACAATTCTGAGATTTTTAAATTTTGTTGTATTTGTCAATAGTTCATTTTTAATTGCTGAATAGCACTGCCACATTATATAAATGTTATTTGTTTGTTTTGTGGCTGACGTCTAAGTACATCATGGCCCAAANAAGTTGATATCTGAAAAAGACTATCTCACAGTAACACCCAGAATAATGTTTGACTACATACATATCTGGATACAATGAGCCAGCCAAGGTAAATAATAATCTACATTAAAATAATCTACATTAATCTACCTTAGATCTCATGTCAATCAGTGATTTTTTTNAAAAAATATTATCCAGAAATGGTTGGTACTATGATTGAAAATTTTATAAGAGGATATTTTTATAATATAAAGTTGTTTTTATGACAAGACAGGTAAGCTTTGCAGTACACTAAGAAAGAGAAAACACTCATAGCTACTCATGTCAGCCATCTGAATTAAGAAGTGGGACATTTTTACTTATCTAGCATTGACCTTCTTATGTAGGACAGTTTGCCAGTGGTGTGTTTTGATGTGACCCAGGAATCTCATCTTCTACTAAGAAGGTCACACACTTTCTCCAGGTGAATTCTAACAGCCAGATAATATGATCTAAGANCTGTTCATTGGATGTTCCTGCCACGAGTAATGTTGAAGTGATAACACAGCAAAGGGAGGAGCTAAGAAACTTTCTTGTCAATGACAGTGTCAGCTGATATCACAGTCTGCCGCAGAAGGTGGTGGTACTAACACTGGCAGTTTACAGTGTAAACTGGTGTAAAGCAACATCATAACCAGACTCTTCACGTGAAGATACTCCACTATGATTCTCTTATATGAGTTGTGCCCTGTCAGCTTGACTGGATTTGGAATCCTTGGGAGATAGAGCTCTGAGTGCATCTATAAGGGCATTTCTGGAGAGGATTAACTGAGGAGGAGCAATCCATCTTCAATGTGGGTGATATCTCATGTACCAAGCATACAGACTAAAAATAAAAAAGAGAGAAAAGGAGAAAGCCAGATAAGCACCATCAATCATTTTTCTCTCCTTTCTGACTACAGGTGCAACATGGTCAGGTGCCTCACTCTCTGGCTGCCATCCTTTTCTTGCNGTCATGAACTGTATCCCCTCACACTATGAGCCAAGACAAATCCTTTCGCCTTTAAATTGGTTCTGTTGGGTATTTCATGACAGCTTTCAGAGAAGTAACTAATACAGGAAATTGGTAGCAAGAAGNAGCATTGTTGGTCTAAGAAACCTGACCATGATGTTCTTAGCTCTTCTGAACTGGTTTATAAGTGGAATGTTGAAGAGGTTGGAGCTCTGGGCTAAAGAAGCTGTAGAGTGCTGTAAATAGNGCTTAACAGCCACTCTAGTGGGAATTTGAAAGCCAACNGAAATATGTACAGTCAAGTCTGAGGTTAGGTTTCAGAAAGGAACAAGCCTCTTCCTGGGAATCGAGATAGAGGCCATTCTNGTTATAGTCATATGAAGAATCTATCTGTGTTTTGTTTGTGTCCTGAAAATTTTAGTAAGGCTAAATCTGAAAGTAATAGGGTAAGCTGTTTGGCAGAAGAAATCTCCNGACAGCATAACATCCAGGGTTGGTCATGAGTGCAAATATATAATGGACAGAGTAAAAATCAGAAAGCCATGGANATGGTTCATGGGGCAAGAGGACTTGTGCAGACATAAGGATCCGAGTTCAAATTCCCAGAGTCCACTTTTTAAAAAAAGCAGTGTGGTTAGAACAATCNAGGATTTACNACTCTACTCCTAATTTCAATGTGTGGAAAGAAGACTCTAAGATTTACCACCCTATCTCAGGGATCATGATATAAAGGAAAATTTTACCTGGATAGCAGTACTTTGGTTTTATGTTGTCATGAGCTGTAAAACATTTAAGATTTTTTCTTTTAGCCTTCTTGCAAGCTAATGAGCTAAACTGATAGAGATTCATGGTTGCTGGCAGAAGTCTGGAGATTTGGGGCAGGAAAGTCAGTATTTACTGCTCACAGCACAGCAAGCATCATGAGCCTCAGCTTATCTGTGTCAGTTNCTTTGCCCCTAGCCTCATGCAGAATATTTAATAAGCTCAAATGATATAGGTAGGCATAATGGGCTATACTGCAAAAGAGGAACCCAGTGCCAAGGGCCAACACTTCTGGAAGAAGCAGCAAAGAGGCCAGTCTCTTTCCTCTCATAGTGATAGGTTACATGATAAGTAAGCATGGTGTGGTCACCTTGACCTACTTAGTTGTACATGTCTATCTACAAACACTGATCATTCTCAGCAAATAGATAAGACTTGCAGTCTGGTGTACAAGGCAAAACTATGCAAGACTCAGGGCTGACATAGGCCTGCTTCTTATAGTAATCCAGTCCTAACTGTTGTTTGTAGAACTGAAATTTTCACATGAATATGTGACTATTAATCACTTTGATAAATCTGACTGGCACAACTTCATTCTACCTATTTTATATAGGACTTAGTTAAGGCACTGTCTTAGTTAGGGTTTCTATTGCTGTGAAGAGACACCATGACCACAGCAACTCTTAAAAGGAAAATATTTAATTGAGGTGGTGGTTTTCAGTCCATTATCATCATGATGGGANGTGGCAGCNTGAAGGAAGACATGGTGCTGGAGAAGCAGATGAGAGTCCTACATCTTGCAGAGAACANGAAATGGTCTGACAANCACAATGAGCAAAGCTTGAGCAAAAGAGNCCTCAAAGCCCACCCCCACAGTGACACATTTCCATCAACAAGGCCACACCTCCTAATAGCCCCACTTGCAATGAGTTTATAGGGGTCAATTACATTCAAACAACCACAGGCACTATCAACAATATCTAAGCAGTAGAGTGAGCTTGATATACAGTATTGACCTCAATTATGACTTCCAGACTTCTAAAATCCCATAAGCCACTAGGTGCTGCTTTAGAAAGCCAATGGGTTTCTCCTTAATGCATCCTTCCCCCCATCACTTTTAAAAATTATTAGTTCTTTGAGAATTTTGTACAACGTACTTTGATCATATTTACTCCCTCCATCAACTCCTCCAAGATCTAACCCCTTGCCCTATCTACTCTTCTTTGTGTTCTTTCTCTCTTTTTCATTAACCCATCAAGTCCAATTTGTGCTGCCTATACACCCTTAGATGTGTGGCCATCAACTAGCACATAGTTAACCCCTCAGAGGCCACACCCTTAAAGAAAACTGACTCTCCCTCTTCCAACAGNTATTGATTGCCAACAGCTCCTCAGCGAGGGGTGGGACTTTATGACCACCTCCTCTCTTCATGCTGGGGTTTTTGTCTGGCTTGAGCTGGCATAGGTCACTGTTTACTGTCCCAATCCCTGTGGGTTCATATGTGTGTTGTGTNGAGAAAGCACTGTTTCCCTGTAGTCATAAAAACCTCCTCTGGCTCTTACTATTTGTAAGGCNAATTGCTAATTAATTTTTATTAATAAAAAACCTGGAGCCAGATATTGGGGTGAAAACTGAGAGGTCAGGGAAGCAGAAAGAAGCCAGCCACGTTCTTACCTGCTCAGAAATCCTCAGCCAAAGAGACCTACTTCCTTCCTGTATACCCANGCCTATATGTTTTCTGTCCCTGCCATCTCACTTCCTCTCTCTGCCCAGCTACATCACTTCCTATCTGTCTATACAGACCTCCAGACCTCCATGGTTAGTGCTGGGATTAAAGGCATATGTCACCTTTCCTGACTCCATTCCCAGTACGGCCTTGAACTCACAGAGATCTGGATGAATCTAGGATTAAATGCTAGGATTAAAGGCATGTGCTACCATTGCCTGACTTCTATGTTTACTATAGTGGCTGGCTTTTTCCTCTGATCTTCAGATATGCTTTATTGGGAAACACAAATAAAATACCACCACAACTATCTGTTCGTTTGGAGCATCCTGCTTGCCCCTGCATGTCCTATAACCCCATTTCTGTCTCTCTCTCTCCAAACCCCACCTGCTCAGAGAGCCTCCAAACAAAGGAAAGGAGCAAAAAGCCCAGTTCCTCATTCTTGGTGACTATTGCAACTTCTTCCCCTGTTGCCATCAGCCACCCAAGTTCCCACCTAAGTGCTCAGCTTTTGACCATACTTGGGCGCAAATCTAGTTTGTGGTAAACATGTCATCACCCCTCATCTACAATCTATAAAACTTTCTTGCCCCGGCTCAGGTGTGTGATTTCTCTGGCTTCAATCTCTGAGACCAGTGAACTTACCCTAGAGTTGCTTTGCCCTCAATATACTTGTTATACTTTTTCAGTTCAGCTTGATCTGGTTTACTGCATCAGGGGAGATACTTATATGGGGGGCAGAAAACCCATTACTATCTTTCCTCCTCCTAATCTCCAATGATCCCTGAGCTCTTGGAGGAGGAATGTGATATAGATGTCCCATTTAGAACTGAAGATTCTGAAATCTCTTATTCTCTGCACCTTAACTAGTGATGGGTTTCTGTGTTAGTTCCCATCAACTGCAAAATGAGGGTTAAGAGAAGCACTAATCTAAAGGGATAGTCATAAGCCATTAGGAGTCTGTTTCATATTATGTCTGTTTAGCAGAATAATAGTAATAGATTCTTCCAGAAGGCCTATAAGCCATCTAGCCATAGGTTCTTGATATCAATATTAGTTCCAAGTATCGGTTCTATCTTTTCAAGTAGGTCTTAAATCTAATCAGACAGTGGTTTGTTACTCCAATGACATTCATGCCACTATTGCACCCTTGGACATGTCTTGCCCCGCTGATCATTATTGGAGCTTTTTATTTATTGAGTACACAATTTAGTAAGACTGACACATTTCTCCTCTGGTGATGTGCATAATACCTTCCAGCACTATTGAAGCTAGACAATAGGGATGAGACTTCTAGGTGAGTACCAGCTTGATTTCCCTCATGTGCTTTGATTCTTTAAGACTCCTATCTGAGATTTCTCCTTGACCTAGTCATTAAACCAGACTCAGCTGGATGTGTTGCCATCTAGATCATTTCTCTCATTGGCAACAATCCAGCCAGTGATTTGCACCAGATTTGACAGGTTTCTAAGACTCAAGTGATAATTACTGATCAGTTTAAGTTCAGGACAATTCTCTTACCATGTTTTCTAACTGACTTTTCCATGTAACTAAGGGTGGCTGTTTCAGAAAGAACTCTATGGTCATGTGGCAGGGGTATCAATTTCAAGTTCCTTACATAATTGAAAGTCACTTATGACCATCACTAGGGTACAAATTACTGTGATACTGGGAGCAGAGAAATGGCCTTGTTTCTACTCAAATAAAGAATAAGGTATCTTTAAGGAAGAAAATGTTAAGATTGTAGAGAATCTCTAGTTATACAAACATAATTCTGAAAGCCTAGGTTGATATTGCTGTCAATATAGCGATAACAGTCCCCCCAATCTAGAAGAAAGTTACAATGATAGAAGCAATTTCAAAACTTATATCAGGCTCAAACCCTTCCCTACTTCCTCATGAACAAGTAATTAAGTGGAGAAGATGGAAGAAGACATGCACACACAGACTGCTAGCATCTCCNAGGAGTACCCTGGGGAAAGTATGATAAGAACAGGAGATAAAAATTTGCTAAGCAGTGTAGGGGCAGGNACTCCTAAAGTGAACCTTATCATTGTCCTTGCTGGAAGCATGGAATGTCCTTGGTTCTCAGGCTAGCGATGTGAGAGGGAACCCTGATTCCTTACTTCCTCCTAACNGAGACCCTGCCTGGAAGCTGCATGTGAGGGTGTGACTGAAACTCCAATCCTGATACTTAACCCTGATGAGGAGCTTTGGAAATGGATATTTGGATCTTCACAGAGGAAATGTGTTACATTCTTCCCCTGATTTCAGCCCATTTCCTAAAACATTTTACGATGCCCACTCTTGAGGGGACAAATGTTATAGAAGCCTTAGAGGCCATCAAACCTTCATATCTAACCTTGCATTTTCCAGATAATGCTTGTCTTAGTCAGGGTTACTATTGCTGTGATGAAACACCATGACCAAAGAAACTTGGGGAAGAAATGGTTTATTCGGCTTATGCTTCCACACACACTTCATCATCAAAGGAAGTCAGGACAGGAACTCAAACAAGGCAGGAGCCTGGAGGCAGGAGCTAATGCAAAGCCACAGAGGAGTGCTGCTTACTGTCTTGCTCCCTTTGGCTTACTCAGCCTGCTTTCTTATAGAACGCAGGACCACCAGCCCAGGGTTGGTTCCACCCAGAAAGGACTGTGCCCTCTCCTACATCGGTCACCTCCTCCTGCTCTTCCTCCTCCTCCTCCTCCTCCTCCTCCTCCTCTTCTTCCTTCTCTTTATGTGTATGAATGTTTTGCCTGCTATATGTATGTGCATCACATATGTGCTTGTTGGATCCCTTGGAACTGGGGTTAGGGATAGTTATGAGGCACTGTGTGGATGCTGGGAATCAACTCTGGTAGTCTTAAGAGCAACAAGTGCTCTTAACCACTGAGCCATCCCTCCAGCCACCNTCCAGGAGTTTCTTAACTTTCTGTTCCAGGAAGCTGCAGGGAAACATGACCTAATCCAAGCTGAGGGATCTGAACTCCATTTACACACCTATGTTCTGACATTTTATTCTATTGTTACCTCCCTCAAGAGCAAATCCAGCACTCTGTCAGTCATCTCGGCCAAGAGACCACCCTTCAGGTAGGTTGATTTACCCTAAGCCATGATAAAGCTGAAGGACCTCATTTAAAAATAGGACCCTCACTCAAAAATAATATTAAACTAACAGCCTCTGCTTGAATTAAAAAGAACTCGAGCTTCCCAGGTAATGCTGACAGAGGCTCCAGGAATTGAAACAGTACAAAAGTCACAAAGTCAGGATGCCTGGAGGGCTATCTAGAAGCAACTGATTAACCACTGAATGTCCAGAGATAGCTGATAGGACAAACAACAGGTCACCTGAAAGATGGGACAACTCAGGAACTGTGGAAATTCCTAAGAAAGCAGAGATAAGCCAATCAAATGAAGGATCAGATAACTCAGGAACTTTAGAAATTCCTAAGAGTAAGCTAGTCAAAAATGAACCCGTACTAACCCCCTCCCCTTTGAGAAATTTTGGGGTTTTGCCTTTAAAAGCTAGGCTCACNAAGAAAGAGCAGATCTCCTCCCTGCCTCGCCTCAGGGCACTGCAGATGAGATCTCCCTGCCGGGCTTGTATTTCGAGAGAATAAACCTTGCTTTTGCATTCTGGACATCCCCGGTCTCCAGTGGTCTTTTNGGGGGTCCTAATCTGGGCATAACAAAGCAATGTGTGAAATTATCTCCTCAATGAGATAATGTACTTTTCCTTCCCAGAAAACCCTTTGGGCATACTCTTACTGAGCCACTGCTATGCAGCTCAGTTAAGGCAGCCTGCCTTCTCTATATCCTTCCTTTCAATGACTGCAGAAGTTTACAGTTTCTCTGCTTTGTCTCTCAAGATCCAACAAAACTGTCTTTGAGTTTCCTACTGAGTCAGTTTTTGAATTATTTTATTAACAAGACTAAGAACCCCAAGATGGAGCCCCCAACTTCTCTGGTAACACACATGTGCCCAATTTGGAGTTGCCCAAAGTTCCTGGTAAGAGTTGTGGAGAATAGCAAATTCTGTGATGGGGATGATAGTTCAGAAACAATAGCTTTAGGAACAAATGAATGAAAGAAAGGAAGGAATGAAGGAAGGAAGGAAGAAAGGAAGGAAGAAAGGAAAAAAGGGAAGGAAGGAAAGGATACCTTGGAAAATAGAAGACAGTCTAGAGCCTGTACTAGGCGGCTAGCCATATAGCTGATATGGTTCTCAACTGGTGGGTCCAGACCCGTTTGAGGATCTAACACCTCTTTCACATAGGTTTTATAACAGATTTACTGCATATCAGATATTTACATTATGATTCATAACAGAAGCAAAATTACAGTTATGAAGTAGCAATGAAAATTATGTTATGGTTGGGGGTCACCACAACATGAGAAACTGTATTAAAGGTCACAGCATTAGGAAGGTTGAGGACAACTGTGATAGAGAATTAATGCCCAGTGTGATGGTTTGAATAAGAATGGCCCCTCTAGGCTCGTATGTTTGAATACTTGGTTCCTAGTTAGTGGAACTGTTTGANAAAGATTAGGAAATGTGACCTTGTGGGAGGAGGTGTGTCACTGGGAGGGGCCTGAGGTTTCAACAGACTTTTTCATTCTCAGTGTGTGCTCTGNCTCCTGCTCTTCTGCTTGGGGCTTGGGATGTGAGCTCTCAGCTGTTCTTCCTGCCAGGCCTTTGCTCCACTATCATGGACTCCAACCTTCCATAAGCCCACTGAAACACTATCTTTTATGAATTGCCTTTGTNATGGTTTTTTGTCACAGGAATAGAAAAGTAACTAATACCCTCAGAGTATGTAATTTGATATTTAGTAAACTATCAGAAAACAACCCAGTTAATCAATAGGTTATTGAAAACCAACAATTTTAAAAGATGAAGTACAAAAGCCAGCATGAGGCATATCCCCGTAGGTAAAAAACGTGGAATTCAAGGTCCTCTTAGGCTACATAGCAAGTTAGAATATGTAAAGTAGGTATTTATCTCAATCCCAACTCCCTCCACCCCTAAAAAGCAAGAAGTACCAATGGCCAATAAACAACAAACAGAAGAAACAAATGTTGAATATCCTAAGCCAGCAAGGGCAAAAATTACAACTACAATGAGATTTCCTCTCACTTAAGTCTGAATGGTTGTCAAAGGTAAACAAGTGAGAAAAATGCTAGCAAAGATGGGGGAAAGGCAGGGAAGGAGCCCCTTATATACTATTGGTGGGAATGTAAATTTGTCCAGACACTATGGAATTCANTGTGGAGATTCTTTACACCAACAATAATAGAACCACAATACAACTCATATACCACTTCGGGATATACATCTGAAGGACTTCCTTCAACATATTACAATGAAACCAGCACATCCATGTTTATTGCAGCAACACCCACAATAGTCAAGTTACAGGTGTCTTTCAGCAGATGAATCGATAAAGAAATGTATACATGTGCCGGG
>LZPO01076013.1:179173-190036 GCA_001675575.1 Neotoma lepida | reverse complement strand
TCACCCTGCTGCCCATGCAACTTAGGCACTCCTCACCACATTGCCTTGTTCTGGTTTCATCACAGAATTTGCACCTGCAGAAGATTTGCTTATTATTATGCCAATTGTTACTAATGCATTTTTTGTCTAACCTGAAGGCTCAAGAACACTGTTGATTTGGTTCTCTGATACACTTAGAACAATGCCTGGCTTGCAGCAAAAATGCAACAAATTTACTGACTGGACAAAAGATAACCTCGAGAGAAGACAGTGACGGACAGTGAAGTGGAAGAATTCTGGGATGTGAAGACAATGCCTTTAGCTGCCGTTTGATCNGCTGGTAACCGTTTTAGGACCAGCTGAGAGTCTTTAAATGAGTTGGTGGTGGGTTAGGGGTATGGCCTGAAATCATTGTCTCAATGGTAGAAGACCCAGAACCCAAGCCTCAAAGCCCACAAAGGTCATGCTCTTACACAGCAGCCACACAGCATCTCCAGGGTTCATGCACTCAACAGAAACAAAGCTCTCTGGCCTACCACATCACAGGGCACAGGCCATCGTAACTGTTTCTGTGATAGTAACACCTTTATTTAGAAATTGTCCCAGTTTTATCTTTTGTCCACGTCTAAGCAAACATATATAGGTTGGTCACACAAATAATTTGTCCTTGGGGAAAAAATGTCACTTCAAACTAGTGTCTTGTTCTGAAGCTCTCAGGCAGGTGTGTCCAACTCATGACCTACAGGCCACATGTGGCCAAGGATAGCTATGAATGCATCCTAACACTTAGTTGTAAATTTACTTTTAAAAGTAAGAAAAAAAATGTTTTGGCAATTCAGTTGAGAGTATGAACTTTGTAGATGACAATGTCATGTCATAATGCCAAAAGGTTAGACACGCAGGTCTAGACCATGGTTTCTCTACCTAAGCACCATGGACATTTAGAGCTCGTAAGTTTCTTGTTGTAGGGGGCTGATCTGAGCATGGCAGGGTGTTTGGTGACATGCTCAGTATCACCCACTGTATGCCTGTAACTCCCCAGTTGTGAGAACCAACAANGCATCCTGACCTTGCAAANTAATAGTAGGAGACACAATCACCATCATTTAGGAACCCCCATGCTGAGTTACAGGGGGGCGGGCAGCTCATCTGTTTTGCTGATTGCATCCTCAGAACCTGGCCCAGTTAAGTGCCCCATACATATTCATTGGATGAGTACAGGAGTGAATGAGTGAGCAAACGGATAAATGTGTGGACACAACCAATGCCCCTGGACTTAGCTTCTGAATCTCCCAGCACCACAGGCCCCTTGCTTCTAGTTTTGAGACATCACATGGTCTGTGGACTCCTTGACCAGCTTTAATTTATTCCATCCGACTTCCCATAAATATCCCCAAGCAGGCCATAGTTTCTGGCTTAGTCTATTTCAGCTTTGAGCCCAGAATCCAGAATCTTCTGTCATTCTAAAGTGAAACATGGAAAATAAACAGAATATGGGAGTTCCAGCCAAGCTACTGGGGTCACATCCTCCGGGGTCCTACTCAGGAAGTTTCCAAGGTGCCGCATCCCCTATATTTCTCCATCTCCTAGACATGGGTGGAGCCAGCATCCATTAGGACACATTACAGTTGTATAATGAAGCGACTGCACTCAAAACCAGTAGGAACATAGGAGGCTTCTACAGACTCAAAGCCGCTTAAGTTCACTCTGCCTCTGCTAATGAAAATATGAGCTGCATCTGAGCTGAGCCTGCTTCCTCACGTGGTCTGCTAAATACCTTAATATCTCTAGATTCCTTCCTGCTGTCTAAATTGTGTGTATCGTTTCTGACATTTACGAGTTATCTATGATGCCTGCAAGACTAAACCACCATGAAAGCTTTTCCATCTGCACTCGGTGTTCCTACCTCCCTCTTCAAGCTGAGGTAGAATCAGACACGACAAAGCTCACCCCATCTGGGTGAAACCAGAGGCCAGCTGCAGACCTTCCAAGTCCACACTTGCGGTTTCATCTGTTTGCATGGCACAAGCTGGGGGATATTATCTCATTTCAGTAAGTCCTGGCTCACTGAGCATCTTCTAAGGAGCAAGGCATTGGGAATGGACCAAGATGCATGAAAGGTAGACTTCCCCTCCATGGAAAGGCCTCATTTCAGAACAAAAGCTACACACGTATGCCAGGCACACATCCTAGGGACTCCCTGAAGAAACACAGGGTGTGGGTTGACACCATGTTTCCAAGTTGAGAAACTAATGGGCTTTGAGTCACTTGGCTACTTGGGAGAGTCACAAAGGGTCAGTCTCTACCCAAAGCCAGGATGTTCTCTACTGTAGTTTGGATCAGGAAAATAAACATTCAATGACTTAGCAGGATAGTATAAGCAGGATGAAAGAAANGCTTAATAACAGTATAAGAGACGCCCTGTGGGAAAGCCAAGGAAGAGAAGATTAATTCACACGCAGAGTTTAATGAGTCCGGGTGGGAAGAACAAAGACAGTTTTGATCGGTGGAAAATAAGAAGCTTCCAGGGCTAAAGCATGGCATGCACCACAGCCTAGAAGTTCAGGACCCAGAAGAGAAGAGAGGGTGTGGGAAGGGGGAGGCTAGTGAAGGTGATGTGGGTAAATCCAGCTTGCCAAAGCTCTGGGTGGAGGACTAGTCTCATCTGTCCCAGTGTAGCATTCTGCAGTGTCACAGTGGCAGCTTACATGTAGCCACAGGGAGAGCATTTGCATCCTAGAAATGGACAACCAGCACTGCCTTCCCTGTTTCTACAAAGCTAGCTGTTAAAACCTCACCAACCTACACGGAGGATCTGGGATAAGCTGCCTCCAAGGTGACCCCCAAGCTTCCAAACTGCAATGGATCCAAGCGCTCCGAGATATTGAGGCTGACAATAGGAATTTAGAGCTGTGGTTTTAAAGCNCAGAACGACTGGTTGCTCCTTGCTTTCTTCCACACAAACTGGAAACGTCCAGCCTAAAGAGAAGTAAGCAGCTCTTTCAATGAAGAGAAAATCAAAGCAAAGATCTGACCTGCTGCAATTTCTTAGCAGGGAAAGAGGAGAGGCACGTACAGCTCCTTCATCTATGACCAATATCACATTATCCCAGACTCGCTGAATCAGAATTCTTTTCCCATAGATCAGGGCTTTGCCTCTTCCATTACCAGCTAATCCAAATGGACCTGGTGCTAACTTAATTTCCAGGATAATGGAGGCCTGATCTGTTTGCACAATTGGCTCCTGCATCCTGGCAGCATTTGCTGAATCCTTAAAATCAGCAAAGCTGTAGCAGACCATACTCTCTGTCCTAGTAAGGGAGTTGGAGCATCTGCCTAGCCCTCCAGGTGGCCAGTACTCACAGTGGACCAACTCCAGTGCTAGTTCCTGATGGGGGATGTACTGGATCATCACNGAAGCACAGGAAGGAAGACTCTGCACTTATGTTTTATAGAATAGGAACTAAGCATCTCGGGGAGGCTGAGAAACATAACTGCAGCACATAGGTAGTGAGCTTAGGAGCTTGGATCACCTCAATCTCTGGGGAGACCTGGATTAAGTGAATGAGCACAATGTAACCCCATGGATCCTTGCAAGAGGGAAGCTGATGTCACTACAGAACAGAAGGTACATGATGATCGAAGCAGAAGTTAGAGAGATGAGGCTGCACACCAAGGAAAGCTANCCCCCATCAGAAGCTAGAAGAGGTAAGAAGNAGATTCCACCTCTGTAGCCTCCAGAAGGGATTAGCCTTTGATTCCAGCAATGCAAGACTCACTGGAAACTCCTAGACTACAGAACTAGAGCAGAATGAACTTGTGTGGTTTGAAGCAGCTGCATGTATGGTAATTTGTTACAGCAGCTGCAGGAAACTCATACACGTTCCAAAGAAGGGGAGAATGGAATCCATCAGTCCAGCCTTTATGGAAGTCAACATGAAGGTTTCTCAGAAAACTAAAACTAGGTGTCTACTACACAACCCAACGATACTACTCCTGAGTATTTGCCTGAAGGACTCTAAGTGACCATATCACAGAGAAACTTGCACATCAGTTTTTACTGCAGCACTATTCATAACAGATAAGTTATAGAAACAATAGAGGTGTCAACAACCGATGAGTGAATAAAGAAAATGTGGCATATAAACATGGTAAAATTATTTTTCAGCCATAAAGAACAAGAGTCGTTCTATTTGCAGGAAAATGGATGTAACTAGAGATGATCACAGTAAGTCTGATAAAGACAAACATCATACATTTTCTCTCATTTGTAGTTCCTAGATTTTGTGTCTATACATGTGATCAGTTGTGTGTGTGTGCATGTGTGTACATTATATGTATGCTGACTAATTTTATGTCAACTGGACACAGGCTAGAGTCATCTAAGAGGAGGGAACCCCAACTAAGAAGATGTCTCCATAAGATTAGGCTCTATTCAATCCTAAAGAGCATTTTCTTAATTACTGATCAATGGGGGAGGGTCCAGCCCACTGTGGACAGCTCCATCCCTGGGCTGGAGGTCCTGGGTTCTATAAGAAAGCAGGTTGAGCAAGCCATGAGGAGCAAGCCAATAAGCAGCACCCCTTCATGGTCTCTGCATCAGCTCCTGCCTCCAGGTTCCTGCCCTGCTTGAGTTCCTGCCTGAACTTCCATGATGAATGTGGAAGGGTAAGCCAAATCAACTGTTTCCTCCCCAAATTGCTTTGGTCATAGTGTTTTGTCACAGCAATAGTCACCCTAACTAGGACACTATGAAAGTAGAAGTGCAACTGTCTACAGAGACAAAGGTGACCAGCAGGAAGGGGAGAGACAAGGAAGAGGTGGTGGTTTGAATGAGCAATGCCTCCCATGAGCTTATGGATTTCNACACTTGGTCCCCTGTTGGTGGTGTTACTTAGGAGTGTTATGGAACCTTTAGGGGTGCAGCCTTGCTGGAAGAGGTGTATTATTGGTGTGGGCTTTGAGAGTTTATAGCCTTGCACCACTTCCATTTTCCCTTTCCTTTGTGTTGGTGGTTGAAGATGTGAGCTCTTTGTTTTTTGCTCTGGTTCCTCTGCCATTATGGAGTTTCCCTCTGGAACTGTAGGCCAAAATTCATTCTTCCATAAGTTGCTGTTAAGTGATGTGTTGCTGGTTGGTCTTTGGTCTTTTGGGGGGCCTGCCACCCAGCTCCCAAATAAATCACACACGGAGGCTTATTCTTAATTATAAATGTCTGGCCTTAGCTTGGCTTGTTGCTAGCCNGCTTTACTTACCTTAAATTATCCCATCTATCTTTTGCCTCNGGGCTTTTCCTGTTCTTTTACTTCTGTAAATCTTACTCTTATTCCGTGGTTTGCTATATAGTTGGAGTGGCTGGCCCCTAGAGTCTTCCTCCTTCTCTGGCTACTTCATTTCTCCTCTCAGATTTCTCCTTTTATATATTCTTTCTGCCTGCCAGCCCCACCTGTCCTTTCTCCTGCCTCATTATTGGCCGTTCAGCTCTTTATTAGCTCATCATGTGTTTTAGACAGGCACAGTAACACAGCGTCACAGAGTTAAGCAAATGCAACATAAACAAAAGTAACACACCTTAAAATAATATTCTACAACAGTCATGGTGTTTTTTTCACAGTGACAGAAAAGTAACTAATGTGGAAGAGAAAGGCTAGGAGGGTGTGCAGGAACACACTCAATGTACAATATGTACTTGCATGAAAATTTGAAAAATCAATTAAAGATGTCAACGGGAGGAAGGAACTGGATGGGAGTCCTTCNTCCAGGCAGGGAAAGAATGGCAAGTGCCTTGGGTTGTCCTTGGATTGCTCTAGGCTCCCTCAAGTCCTCATTTTCTCCACCCCTCTTACTCCACAAACTGAATTCCATCTAAACATCACAACCCATCAATAGGACACCATTCTTCTGCCTCTACCCGCTTCCTCTCCAGTACAGGGCTAGACTGCAGCTGAGCAACAAGTGATGCCACACTGAACTGGAGTTTTGCTCTGTAGGCCATGAGCTGTGTGATCCCAGGCGATCCTTTTATTTCTCTGAACTTCAGGACTGTTCAGATCAGTCCCTGGGTTTAATTTCCATTTGCTAATGCAAATGAATTCCACACACTCAGGGTAGAAAATTGAGCCTATCAAGAGAGCATCTCAAACCTCCTGGGTGCAGATTATTTGTATTCAGGTCTCATGTAAACAGGTGCCTGAGGATCCCTGTAGAGCCCTCAGTAAGCTGCAGGCTGGGAAACCATCCCACAGGGAGAAGAGCCAATGCAAGGCAATGTGGAAGTATTTCTCTGGAGGCCTGGTCCAGAAGCAAGNAACAGACTGGCCCTGCAAACTGAAGGTAGAGAAAGAAAATCCAACCACCACCCTATTTGGAGAGACCAGAGGCCAAACCTGGAAGTCTACACACTTGAGAGCTCTGAAGATGAGCTTGCAATCTTGAGAGGCTTGGAAGGAGAGGAATGCAATGGCAGTGACTCAGCAGCCAGAAAGTCATCAGAGGTGTCAGGATGTAAACAGTTCAGTTCTTGGAGGCCAGGTCTGGTAACAGTGGTGAGATCAGGCCTATGCGTAAAGCTCGGAAGATTACAAAATGGCTTGACTGAAAGATGGTGGCCTAGACAGTACTTCAAGTACTGTTACTATCCTATTTGAGAATCTAAAGTATCTTAAACATTGGGGGGGCCAGTGTCTTACTATGTAACAGCCCTGGTTGGTCTAAACTTTTATGTAGACCAGACTGGCCTTGAACTAACAGAGATCCACTGCCCCTGCCTCCTGATTGTTGGGATAAACGCATGTGCCACCACACCTGGCAGTCTTAAATGTTTTTAAATTTATCTTCTTGGCTTGCCAGGTAGACAAATGGTAAGAGCTCTCTGGAGCTGGGTAGCATTCCTCCTTTACTTGATTGGCTAGGTGTCTTTGCTGCCAAATTTCCCAAGCCATTTCACTTATCTAGAATGTGGGGATACTCTTTTAGATGGTCTTCTAGTTTCCCTTCTGTTGCCATGATAAAATACCCTGACAGAAAGCTACTTAGAAAAGAAAGGGTTTATTTGGCTTATATTTCCAGGTTACAGTCCAGGTGANTTGCAAGGAAGCCAAGACAGGACCAAAGTGACATAAACAGTCAAGAATAGAGACAGAGCATTCTCATAGACCCTGGATTGCTTGTTTGTTTGCTTGCTTGCTGTCAGCTAGCTTTCTCTTCCTCTGTNGTACAGCTTAGGATTCCCTGCCTATGCAATTGTGCCACCCACGATGGGCTTGCCTTCCTCCAGTTATTAACAATCAAGACAACCCTCCTAGAGATGCCTACAGGCCAACTTCATCTAGATAATTCCTTACTGACATGCCTTCCTCGTGGTTCTAGGTCATGTCAAGTTGATAGTTAAAACTAACAAGATGGTCAGTGTAAGATTTCATGGGATTGGCTATGGTGGCAGGCTAGACCCTGGATTGCTTGTTCTCTCTCTAGGCCCTGTGACAATCCCCATACATCGAGAGATGCATANGACGTAAGCCACCACACAGGTGAGCGTGCTGCTGCTAGTCTTTTGTTTTTGAGGGTGACAGAAGCTATGCCGCTGTTCACCCTGGACTTGAAAACATATTTTCCCTTCTCCCCACCCAGCTACTGTCCTACCACATTCAAAACGAAATTTCTATGGGTTTCTCATTTGGGAGTANNCATAGTGTGCCAAATAGCTGGGGTCTGAACAGGCAAATAATCGCTCTTCAANTTCAGAAGGATCCATGACTCCACCTGACGTCTCTGCCAGCAGCTCTAGGCTCCCAGCACCAAGTGAGGGTTTCAGGTTGCTACAGGCTGAGGAACTCCATCTTGTTGAGTTGACAGCCTCTTAGCATCATCCCTCTCTGTCTCCTCACCATATAGCCCTTTCTCAGGCACAGAATACATGGAGTTACAAGCCAGAGGGCCAACTTCCCAGAGACCATACCCTGCTGTACTGACCTTTAAGGGGATGGGTGAATCTTTTCTACATTCGGTTGGTTCACCTGTGATNAGAAAGGAAAGGACATCAGAGTTCCCAAGCAGCAGGTTCTTAAGTGCCCATCTTCTTCTTGGATTTGATGCTGTCTGTTGTGCATGGACACTGCAACCACACATGTCTTTCAAACCTCAATGCTTATAGGGAGAGCCCTGGTTTCAATGTGTGTATGGATTATGTTGGGGCTTTGTTACAGGCGGATGGCAGAAGAGCCTGAGACTGCATTTCTAATAAGTTCCTGGGTGATGGCAAGGTTGCAGATCCCTGAGAACTTAAGGGACCACTCTAAGACAAGGATGGAAGCTGGAGTCATGGCTGAAACGGCACAGCTGCTCATGTCAGTGGCTGTGGTAGNTGGGTGATAGATGTCACCCAATCCNCAGGACAAGCCTGCAGGGCCAGGATTAGAACCAAATTTCACAGATGAGAGAACAGAAAGCTCAAGGATCAGCAACCACAGCCCCAGAGGCATACAGCTAGCCAAGGGAGGCAGGGACTGAGCTCCCGTGCCTAGCTTTTGCTCTTTCTCTTCTGAGCAGCTGGTGTATCAATGAAGAGGAGGCCCTGCTCCAACCCACCAATGAGGAATCACGCCACGGAAGCCAACATATGGATAAAGAGCTGTGTCATTCTTCACTCAAAAAATAAAAACAAAACCGCATGAAATGACTCCTCACCAGTGAAAAGGGAAGTGGATATTTAAAGTAATGATGGCGTGCAGGGAAAGGTGGGATGGGATGAGTATTCTCACACACTTCCAGAGAGAATAAATTGAAACTCTCGATAGGAAAACAGATGGTGGATATCGAGGGTCTTCAAAATGTTGCTGCCCTTTCTGAGAATCTGTCCTAACAAAACCTTAAAGTTGTGAAGGCCAGGACTGTTCNGGAGANGGAGATGGTAGAGGTGGTAGAGGACTCCCTCCACAGAGCACTGGGGTAATGCAGTGGAGTGTTCACACCATGGGATTTTGTGTGGTCACTGAATGGTATGTATATACTGATGGTATCAGGGGGGAAGTGGTCTGCAAACTCATCCATCCATGAGTAAAAGTGAGTACTAAAAATAACAACAGCAAAACTCCAAATCTTAAAGGAGACTGAAAGGAATTCTGCCCACGTATTTGAATTGAGTTGTAGAATTATATATAATCATTTTAAAGATGTGTTTTTCCCAAATATTTTGAATTACATGTGACTTTCATGATGAGTTTAGAACTAAAATANTTTACTGAGGTTAAATATGTCCCCATGTCTAGGACAATCTCTGAAAGCATCAGGAAGTAAAACACTGAAGACATTGGTACACACCACAGATCACCCTTTGGACGCTGAAGGGGAAGCACGCTTTGCAGATGGCCTACAGTCTGGAAGAGGAAAGGTGCCAATTAATTCTTATCTCTGAAGCAAGCANTGGGCCCTGAGTCTGGAGTGTAGAGGAGAGGGCACAGAAGGAGAGTCTTAGGCCTGAGATGTCCCCTAAGTATGAAAGAGGCTCTAGGGCAGCATGGGACAGAAAGGTCCTGGATAGAATGTCTATTAACACTTGAAGGAACCCAGTGAGAACATGCTGGGCTCAAGAAGCCATTCCATTGTCTGGCCTGGCCGAGAGAGGGTGCATGTGAGGGTGGGAAGAGATGGGTGGGGCAATAGCTAGCATCATCCAGAACTGTAGCCATCTTGCAGTGGGGGCTGATTTTGTAGAAGGTACCAGAGAGGCCCAACAGTGTTTTAAAGAGAGAGGCTCCTGACTGAGTTGGAAATCAATGAAGATCCCACCTCTGGCTATCTGGCTACAGAGTGAGGGAGTTCAGCTGTGGTGGTAAGGAGACTGTGGAGTAGTTGAAGTAAGACACCCGGGGGTTAGTTAGGGATGGATAGGGATGAATAGATGGGAGCTCCAGGCAGTAAATCAATAGTTCCATGTCTTCCAAATTAACTGGCTGCAGATGTTTAGGGAGAGGAGGGTCCTCCCAGGATTATAGCTTGGATAACTAGTTGACTGTTTGGGATGTTTGTAACTGCTAATTTACAGGCCTGGCTGTCAGGGCAATTAAAAATGGGCCATTTTATGGGACAAAATATAATCTAGACACACCTAATCAGGCCTCATAAAATGAAGGTGTACCCACGGACAAAATGCCACATCTTCTTGAGCAGCTGTGGGCCTCTGTGTTCTGGAAGACCTTTGTTCAGCATTGAGCCATTCTCCCTGTGAGAGCAATGAGTGGCCTAGTTCAGCAGGAGGTTCATGCTTTTGAAGAGCAATAGGCACTGTTTCCTGGAAGTATTTCCTTTATAGACAGATGGAAACCCCAAGTCGATAAGGGCCATGAAGGGTGGAGAGGAAGAGGATTATGCAAGTGGGCTGGCTTCTGTGGAGCACCTAGGGATAAGGCAAGGGGCCTTTCCTCACAGACAAATCAAGGGCGGGGGAGATGGATCAATTGTTATAGTACCTGCTGTGTAAGAATGAGTTTGGATCCCTAATACCTACGTAATAGTTGGGCACAGCGATGGATATCCGTATTCCTATATTGAGATGGTAGAGATAAACAGAACCCTGGAATTCACCGGTCAGCAAGCCTCGCCGGATTCATGAGCTTCATGTCTAAGTGAGAGATTCTGNCTATAAGGTGGAGAGTGATCAAGGAACATACCCAAGTAGACCTCTGGCCTCTCCATGCATCTGTACACACGTGCACATGAATGTGTACACACATGTACATGCATGCCATACACTCACACATCCACACAAACAGGAACACACATACACACACACACACACACACACACACAAAGAGAGAGAGAGAGAGAGAGAGAGAGAGAGAGAGAATGATAAGAATTGTGGTGTTTTGGTTTGCTTTTATTTATTTG
>LZPO01076013.1:164089-174958 GCA_001675575.1 Neotoma lepida | reverse complement strand
GAGCAAATGGTAATATCAGTGAGCATGCTCATGTGGAAGGGGACAGAGTCACAGAGTCCCATCCCTAGACAAAGAACACAGGCAACTAAGGACTGCTGGGAGAGGGAGAATGAGCATCACTCAGGGATGAGCTCTCTGACTGGTTGTCCAACACAGAGTGGCCAATCTGAGACCATATACACACAAACAACAAAAACAGATTCAGCAGGTTTACTTATATATTTGTGTGTGTGCCCCCCCACACGTACACATAACAATAATTTTCAAAGAAAAAGAGGCTATCAGCTTGAGAAGGGGGACATGGGAGGGCTTGGAGGGAGGAAAGGGAAGGAGGAAAATGATGAAAAATAAAGTTACACATGGTGGTGAGGTTCCTAGGCTAGCCCCATAGACACTTAATATTCACCNTCACAAGTAGTCTGTATTTCCCCTTGGAATTGATTTACATCTCCTACTGTCACTGCCGTTATTAGGAAGGCTGTGTTTTGAATTGTGTTGGGGGCCTGTCTGGAAAGTTGGCTCTTCTCTGGGGTATGTAAATTGTCTGTAGTGTTTTATAGAAGAATGTGGTGACCTGACAGTGTCCTGCACAGCTTTGCTGTGGTTAAATAAGAAACATGGAAGCTGGGGAGATTCTCATGCAGTTAGTCATAACTTCCTAGTTTNACAGCCCCAAGCAACAATTCAACAAAGACCGAAACACAGTGAGTAGATAAAGGAAATGCACTAGAACCACACAGTAGAATTTGATTTAGCCACAAACAGCAATAAAGCCCTGCACATGCTACACCATGGATAACCCTTGTGAGCATATACCAGGAGAGTGAGACCAGCCACAAAAGGTCACGTACTGTATAATTCTGTTTAAATGTCCAGAAGACACAAGAGCTACAGACAGAAGGCAGACTCATGGTTGGCTGGAGCAGGGGAGTAATGGTATGGGCACAGGCCTATTTGGGGAGACAGTCTAAAATTCAGTTATAGTGACAGTGTTGGATCCTGTGTATGCACTACACACCTTAAATCACACATTCAGACGGGTGGACCATGTGATATGCAAATTTCTATCTCAACAATCCTGTTTTTCAAAAATAAAATTTAGCAAAGCAGTTGCTCTGTTGAGCTTCCTGCTCTCCCCTGGGTCAGGCCTACCTGCTGCTCACAGCGATAAGTGGGACCATTTGCCAGTGGCGCTCCAACACTCTGTATGTCTCTTATGGGAGCATCTTCTGCAAACTATCTTCCAATAAAACCAGAGTAGCTGTGTTTATTCATTTGCTCCTACAACATACTTTTCCTAACTACCTATTCTTTACTAGATGACATCAGGAAGCCAGGTTCTCACAGGGATGCAAATGCTGGGTTCACACCAGGAAGCCAGGTTCTCGCTGGGAAGCCAGGCGCTCACCGGGGAGCCACAATCACACAGGTTCTCCTGAGAAAGCCTGGCTCAGAAAAGTACTTTGATGTGCCGCAAGCCCTAATTAGCCCTGTTTTAGATCCTGCATCTTCCCGAACTGAACCAAACACACAGACCCATCTCCTTCCTTCCAAATGTGTGTCTTCTAACTGCAGATTTCTTTGAAAGAAGAAAGTAAACAAACCTCTAAACATGGGAGGTTTTCAAATAAGTAATTAGTGTATTTTACGAGGATTTCTAACACAGCCTCAGCGCGTGGGTTTTCCAGGTGCGTCTGAATGTTTCCTTCCTTGGAACCAGACAGGACAGGACCTGAGCGCTTTAAGGTGCAAAAGCCCAGAACAGAACTGTTTCTGTCAACCCCTACTGCAGCTCTCTTAGAAACAGGGAGAAGACAGTGCATGCAGAGGCCTAAATCCCACCACCGGCTCCAGGGCAGATGCTATGCTACTACCCAGATGGAGCCGGATGACAGATGACAGAGGTCCTAACTCTCTACATCACAGGCACAAAGACTGCAGGGAAGATAAGTCAAGGGCAGGGGAGGTTCTGGGCTTGACTGTACATCGTAGAAGAGATAGAAACTTGTGTGCCCCTCTGTTCAATTTATTTTCCCTGATTTCACTGACAGATTTGCTTCTGGGGAAGGGCTGTTCCGGTGGACCCTGTGTGGCTGGGGCTCATTGCCTCAGTGAGGAAAGCAGTGTCAAGCCTAAGTCAAGAACGCAGGGTCAGGTGTAGTGCATTTAAATTTGGCAAAACCTATAATAAAAGCAGTAGGGCTGTGTCAGAATTGGTGTTTCCCCCTCTGGCTTGCCTTAATTATTATGCACTTGCTTTCTGGGCCTTGAATTATTCATGAGGCCAATTATGAAATAGTTTGCTGATTGGTAATCTCCAGCTGTGGTACCTGAGTGTGCAGGCATGCCTCATCTCTTTCCGGAAAACACAAGGCTGGGCTAAGCAGCTTGTGGGATGCAGGGCTTTGAGGGAGCAGGAGGTGGCAGAGAGGGGAGGAGAGAGGCCAGAAGTAGTGAAGTCACTGGAGAAACAGGGCAATATATTCAGAGGAGGTGGAAGTGGNGTGATCAACTTCCCAGTGGGCTAAGATACTGGGAATAAAAGAGATGAATCCGTTCAAAGCAAGAGCGGGATGAACATCCAGTGAATGAATGAATGAGCGAACGAACGAATGAAGGAATGTGAAGTGTCCATGCCTGAACAGGAGGAAGGAAGACGCTGGGTTTCACTGGCTGCCTTCAATCTCCCTGGACAGACAGAGGCTCCCCATGTTTTGTTTACCTCATGATCCTGTGATGTGGGTGTTAATGTTACTGCTTCACAATGCTTGAGGCTGAGCCACCTCAGAGGCCTACAGTCTCTCCAGTATTGGGAACTTTAGATAATGACCCTAACCTACACCCACTGGCCAGGCATGAGTAGGGGGATAGGTGGCATTAATCTTATCAACTGGATGGGATCTGGAATCAGCTAACAGGCCTGTTTCTGGGCTGGTCTGTAAGCACAGTTCCATGAAGGATTAACTGAATCGGACAACCCAGCAGAGTGGGAAACACCTTGCAAAGGGTGATCCAAAGAGGCCCAAGGAAGAGAGTGTGGCCTGCCTCCTGCTATTTCTTTCTGGTGAGTGCATCCATCACATTGTTGCTGCTGCCGCCGCCGCCATCTTCGATAACATTAGGCTCCAGCTTCTTCGGCCTTTCAACATACACTGCAGACCAGTGACTNTTCAGGAAATCTTCCAGGACTTCAGTGGCAGATTCGGACTGTTGAGGCATTCGGCTTTGTGGACCGAGCAGCTGTCAGATTTTAGGTTTCTCCAACGTGCAAGTGGCCATTGCAGGACTTTCAGTCCTCGTGGTGCAAGCCATTCCAGTCAGTCCCCTTTTATAAGATGAATGCATTCTGTTCGTTCTGTGCCTCCAGGGAACTGTGCCTAATACTGGCAGCAAGACAATGTGCGCCAGGCACTGTTGTTGAATTGGTAAAGGAAGTATCTAGAACTCTGCTTCCCCAGGGGGAGGAGGGAACTCTGTGGAGGACCCAGGAAGGCTCAGTGATTAGAACCTCAGCCTGAGTCTAAAGGGGACAGATGGACTCCTCCAGGGGATTGATGGGAGCTTCTGGTCTCTCTACCTCCCCATCTCTGTTGCTCCCAGCATACAGGAGGTAGGATGTGAACATGGCAGCCTTTGAGGGGGCGGGGGTCAACTGAACTCTCTATTAAAATGGAAAGTGCTTGTTACTTTGGGCTCAGCAATCCTTGCTGAGCTCCCCGCCACTAAAATGTGTATATACAGAACTAAGCAAGTGGTGTGGGAATGTTAGCTAGACCAAAACAAAAACAACCCAGAGTGCTTCCTCCTGGNTGGCTAAGCTCCACGCTCNNAGCATGGTTGAAGGCAGCGTATCAATTCTGGCCATGCCATTTATGGACTGTGTGATTTGATCAACCTCTCTGAGGCTCAGCATTCCCCTCTGTAAAATGGAGCTNGTAATAGATCCTTCCTCGAAGAGCTCTTTAAGGGATTATTGCATCTGAGTACTCAGAAGAGGGGCCTGGCGTCTTGCCAAGAGTTACTAACCCTGAGTAATGAACGACGGGCCATGAATACGGTCCTTAGTAACACCCTCTCCCTTCCCCAAGTCTTCTGGCCAGGTGGGTAGTCTGTCAGTCCTGGTTCCAAGGGGAAGCTGACCCCATGGAGCTGAGAGGCTAAACCTGTGCATCAGTCTTACAGCTCAGAAAGTGAAGCAGTGGTAGTTAAGTGCAGCTTTCTCTGGCCAGCTGAGGCTTGGGTAGGAGCCATGCTGTGGCAAGGTGGCGCTGGCTACACTCACTAGGCACAGCCATGGGCAGCTAGGGGAGAAGATGTGGCTTTGTTTTCCCTGGCACGATGGGGATCACAGGACTGCCTTAGCCCAGTCACTGCGATGATCACCTATCAGCTTTCAGGTCTTTTCACATCAGGTATTTGCTCTCCTCCCTCATTTTCTTCTTTCACAGGTCAAGAGTTTACAGACATCTTGCCATATACCAGGCAGCATCAGGAGGATCTAGGCTCAAAGAAACAAAGAAGACTCCAGTGTCTTCCAAAGACCAGCAGACCAATAGTCACAGGGCATTTGTNTGTTCCACATAACGGGGACTCCACCTGCTTCTTCTGTCACTGATTTTCAGCTTTACAAAAGTGTCTAGTGTAGGCGCTAGCGTAGTGTGGTAAGGTCACACTGACAGCTGTGCAGTGGATACGTATCATAACACAGACCATTAAGGCACAGAGGTAACACACACTGAATCTGTTGTAGAGGTGAGAAAGCCTTAGGAAGTGATACACAAACAGGGTTTGGGAGGATGAATAAGAGTTGGCTGGTATGCAGTTTAAGAAGACTATAACATAACTGCAATCTTACATTTTTAAGGCCATGGAAAATCAGTAGAAGACTGTTCTCAAGACAATGAGGGCAGAAGCAAACAGGTCAAAAAGAAATGGACAGCTCTCCTCTCCTTGGCTGCCAATCAGGCTGATCATTTTCTTCATTGCCTTTTTTCTCTTCAGTTATATATAACCCAGTAGCTTGTTTACGTGCTGTCTGGGTCCCTGTCTACCTAGCTCATGTTTATTGCTCCATGAATATTCATTGAGCAAATTAATAAATGAGAGGAAAGGAAGAAGGGAGACGTATGGAAGAACTTAAGGCACCCACTGACAGGGGCCTGTGAGGTCTAATAGACATAAAGATGCTCACTGGTGATTTCAAATTCCCCAGCAGCCATCCTTAAAGTAACATGAAATTAATACATTTCAAATTCTACTTTATCATTACATTCTAAATAGTATTACTTTAACACTGATCAATATACAATACAATAGACTATTTTTTTTATTTCCAACTAAGCCTTTGGGTAGTGTGTGTTTTCCATATGAGGCACCTCTTNGCCTCTTTAGCCATATTTCAAGTTCTTGGCTGCCAGACATGGCCAATGGTGGCCTTGGCAAAGTTCTACCTTGAGGCATCCCCTCTGTCATCCACTGGAGACTGTCAGCAGGCAAGCCTGGGCCNAGCACTGAATNTCACCCTAGCTGGATACATGCAAGTTTCATGTCCTCATGTCTACCATGGCATATTGTCTACCTTGTCACAGGAATATGGAGACAGTCATATAAAATGGATGGAAAATAAAGATCTGGTCTGATTGGNGAGCAGGGGTGGCAGGATGCTAGAGCCCACTGAACCATCTTCAAAGCTCTTGTGGCCAGGAGAGTGCTCTGAAGAAANGGAGTGCATCATGGGCTAAGCATGTATCATGTGNCAGCCACTCCCTGAAGAGCTCTGTACACAGTGGCTCCTAAGAGGCCTACAATATCCATGTGGCAGGTACTACTGTTGCCCCATTTTATGGGTAAAGAAACAGAGGCAGAGAAGAATGGGGTCTTGTTCCCAAGGACTCATAGCCAGTGAGAAGCCAGTCCAGGGTTTGAGGCAAGGGCATTTTGCTCTGGGGGCTGTTCCTTCCCCTACTGAGCTTTGGGACATGAAGGGGAGGCAGAGATCAGTCTTTGCTTGGGATAAGAGATGGCATGCGGGGGAGGAGGGCAGATAGATCCCAGAGTGTTTGTCCTGTCTTTGAATAGAGTCTTGGAGAAGCAATTGGACTTGAATTGCAGAGATGGCAAGGTCACATTTCTGTCATGGAGTCCTTGCTCTCCTGTGAGGCACTCANACGATGCAAACACCGGAATAGAATCAAGAAGCCCTCTNTGGTGCCCAGTAATTATTTAAAGGGTTAGGGGTNGGGAATGAGTGCTCGGTGGCACAAGCTTCCTTTCAGAGGGTTGGAAATACTCTGGAACTACAAGAGGAGATGGCTACAGCACACTGGACTATCCTAAGGGCCACAGAACTAAACATTCNTGAANGGTTAAAGTGANTTTCACACTANNGGAATGTTGTNACAGTNGCAAAGCAGGGCAGGGCAAATTCATCTTTGTTGAGGCNGGAGGAAGGAAGGGAAGCCCAGGAGAGGATCAGGTTGCAGATCCTCTCGACTCACCATTGCTTCCCAGGGAGAGAAGCTCATCCATANGAGTGCCACATCCATGTGACAGTGAGATTTGGTGTTCATACCATAGCCAGGANTGTGAGACACGGGCAAGGGCGTCTTATCCATGTGATATTTACCACATTTAGGAAAGTGTGCATATGCACTATACCAACGAGGGTTCAGATCTTTCCAGAAGCCTCTAATAGATGATGGCAATTGTGTATGGCACAAGAGAGGTCATGGGTGAGGACTCAGCAAGGCTGTGTCACTTAAATGAGCTAGAGTCAATTATATCAGTCTTCTGCCAGTTACAATCTATTGCCACTATGGCAGATACAGTTACAATCTATATCCCTGAAGTGGCTACAGTTCCGATCTATATTTGCCCAAGTGGATACATTTACAATCTTGNCACTGCACTGGATACAGCTTCAATCTATATGCCAGAATAGATGCAGTTAACAGTCTGTAACTACTGGAGTGGATAGTTAAGAGTCACACCAGTCCTGACACTGGACACAAGGTCCATCACCCTCTCTTTCCATTTTCATCTTTTCGGGAGAAAACGAGATACAAAGTGGCATCTGCACGGCCCATGCCCTGTTTTCTCATGTCTTCTGGGAGCTAGAGCTCAGATTTATTGAGGCAAAACCTGAGAGAAACTTGTTTGNAGACTTCTGTTTGAGGTTGGAAAGGAGAAAGGTACCTAGGATGGNCTCATGGGTTGTGCAGAGGGTGAGAAGATTCCACAAGAAGGGAAGCCACTCAAGAGGGAGCATCTGGGCCATGATAATTCCCCAGAAACTGGAAATCTAAGAAATACAAGAAACTGCATACAGCTGGGTGGTTTTGGCAAATCCACCAGCACCATCTAATCTATCTATCTATCTATCTATCTATCTATCTATCTATCTATCTACCTACCTACCTACCTATGCTGTACATGGATCTAAGAGCCTTGCACATGCTAAGCACATACTCTACCACTAAGGTATATCTGAGCCACTGGAAAGGAATGAGATATATCAAATAAGACCAAGGCTGTGATGGATAAGGCAACTCCAAAGAAGTGAAAGAAAGAGACAGACTACAGATAGTATTTCTAGCTGAGTGAGTGCTCNTTCAGTCAACCTCTCATCTGTGTGTTTATTTGACAAAGCACCCTGTGCCAAGAGCTGGGGAAGGACTGAGAGCAGAGGCATAAGAATGAGGTNGTCCCTGCTCTCAAGGGGCTTCCAGGAAAGTCAGGGGTTGAATGTGGATGAAAACAGGTTGTAGCTTTGGGGTGACAGAGGCTCTGGCTACTTTTGCACAGGCCACACTGGAGAATAGAAAAGGGTGAGCATCTCTAACTGTGGGAGNAAGTCCTCAAGCAAGACTGCAAGGAGNGACAATGCCTNCGAGAAACCTTGGATGGCAGGGGTATTGCTTGGGCAGATGGAGAGGGAGAGGCAGTGTGAAGGGCATTTTAGAAGGGAATGGGGCGGGCACAGAGCTGGAGATGTGCCATGGCAGGGATCAATTCAGGAACTGAAATATGGCCAGAGTAGAGGACATGCCACAGACAACAAATACACATCTATCTCTGACTGGCCTCACCAGCTGACCTTGGGACAAGCTGTCTTCCCAGTTTTGAGAATGTCTCCATCTGCACAATGAAGATGTGGAGGTAATTCTCAGGGGACTTTTCTAACCCTGGCTGTTATAGGAGGGAGTGAATATCCTGGCCCCCAAGCTATTCAAGCAGGGGGTGGGCAGCCACTGGGAGGGATGCTAGTGATGATGGACTTTTGGACTAGATGACCCTGCTGGTCCTTTCCAGCCCTGAGCAGCTATTGTTGTGGGAGCCTTATCAACCCCATGGGACTGTGCTAGGCTGGTCATGTAGAGAATTCTGCTCCTTCCCCGCACCCCAGATGGAGCCTTTCCTGGTTTAATAATCCTGCGATATATAGACACAGACTGACTATGGAATAACCCATTCCTTCATCTCTGTCTAATAGATGCTCANAGTCCCTGCAGGGCTGGCAACCAGTCACTCTCAGATGACAGTGGCCAACTGTGGGTTCTATACCAACTCAGTACAGAGCCATCCTTTCCTTTGCTGGGCTGAGGNGCTTTCTGTCTGTGCTGAAAGGCAATGCCAGCTTATGGACAGTCAGATGAAGGAGCCCTGGCCACCAGTCCAGAAGCTGTGATCATCACCAGGAACATCTGTGGCCCTCTCATCTTGTCACCATCACTTAACTCTGATGACAGAATTGGAGGCTGGAAATATGAAAGCACAGAGCAGGAATGTGGGCTCAGGGGGCCCGGCCTCCAGCTTGGCTTTGTCACTTCCTCANCTGGCTGGACTGGGAAAAGCCATATCTTCTCCCCAAGCCTCTGTTTTCCCTGCTGTGAAATGGGGACAATGATGTCCACATGTGTCAGACAAATTAGCGGGCCTGGGGGCGGTATTGGGTGAGTCATCACACACAGAATGGATGATGTAGCTAAGGCTGACATGGAATGAAAATAGGTCCAAAAGATAAGGAGATGGTTTGAGATANGTCTCAATCAGGACTCTTAGGAAAACACTCATTGCCTCAAGCACAAGCACAGACAAGACTTAAGTTCTGCCTGATTCACCCATTTCTTGCATAGGGGACTGCTCTATGCTCTAGGGAGATGCAGAGCCAATGACTCCAGCCTCTGGGTAACCCAGTAGGCAGCACAAACTGTTTCCTTGGACTTTAGAAACANTCCTCCATAGCCAGTCCTGGAAGCCATGGTTACACTGGCAAAGAATTTNGAGTCAGGCAGGCCAAGGGACNCATTCCAGCTCTGCCATTTACTTTATGCAATCCTGCTGTCTGAGACACAATTTCCTCATCAGTCCATGGGAAGTCATGTTGCCAGCTTGATGGTGCTGGGAGAATTGCGGATGCTGATGTGAAGTACCTTAATAGGATATTACAGTGAACAACCAGAATCATCAACCCAGCCTGCCACTTGTTCTAGACACTCCCACTCACTGCCTATGTGGGCTCAGGCAATGTACTGTCTCAAAATTAGGATGATGAAATATTTATCCAATGCCTGNGATGAACTCAGTACTAGACACCTTGTGCCCTGGAAGACTGGAAACTTCTCTCTGCTATATGAAGGGAAGATGTAGGGGCTTTGGAATGTCTTGAGACAGGGTCACATGTAGCCCAGGCAGACCTCAAAACAGTTTGTAGCTGAGGCTGGCCTTAAACTCTTGACCCCTCCTGCCTCCACCTCCTTGTTGTTGGGATAGCAGGTATGTGCCCCCACATCTGGAACCACGAACTTTTTGCCTTCTGAGTACATTCTGAGTATTTGTACAAGTATTTGTTGTCTATGGCATGTCCAGCCGTGTAAGGGAAGTGATCAGTGTTCTTCACAATCAGGCTTACAAGAAGATCAAGGGTTCAGATCCTGGCACCAAAAAGAAGTGATCAAGGGAGGGGAAGGAGGAGAAAGAAGAGAGTCCTCCCTCCTCAGCAATCAGACTAGTTAATGTCTTCCTCTTGGAATTTCCACCTCCCAGAACTGCAAGAAATAAAATTCTGTATCTTAAGCCTCCCAGCCTGTGACATTTTGTCATAGTAGCTCTAGCAGACTTAGACATGCCTCAAACATCCATAGGCAGCATCCTAATAGAATTTAGTTTACATTTGTATTTTAAATATGCTTTCTCTTGAACTTCAATCTACAAATTTTTACTTGTACCTATTGCCAGTCAATCAGCCAATGCAGACTTCTTTTAACCAAAAAAGCCAGACATTATATTTCAATTCAAATGAACCCACTAACTATGTATCTCCATGGAAATTCCAGACTCCCTGGGATCTGAGATCGGTATGGGTGGGGTGTAGGGGGTGGGGAGAGGCGAGGGGGGTGGAGCTGGGTGAAAGCTCACTTGTTTCTTTATTTCTTACAGGATTTTGTCCTTGGTAGGGGATCTTATTCCTCTGGAGCAGTTCATTCTTGAATGGTCCCATTGGCTGGTACCAGGAAACTCTNTTTACCCTACCCCCAGAAATGCCCCCCAGAATGGTGAGGTCTGTCCCTGTCATTTGTAAAGTGGGAGAAGGTAGTCATGGGTCCAGAACAGAAAGTGAGTTTCCAGGAGTTTGGCTAAGCCACATGGAAGTTGAGGATCTGGAAATTGATTCTTTTTATCATCTTCTGGGCCTATGCACCCAGGGGAAGGTGGTCATGTTCCCTAGTGGTTTGGGGTCTGGTGTGAAGATAGCTGCTCTAGATGACTCTCAAGGGGACCTTCTAACACTGTAGGATCTGGTGTTTAATTTTTCATCCAAAATCCCACCTTTTTCTATTTTCAATGTCTCCACAGCCTGGCTGCTGAGAG
>LZPO01076013.1:122980-132980 GCA_001675575.1 Neotoma lepida | reverse complement strand
ATTCACCTATTCTCATTCACTCATCCATTCACCTGCCTGTGAAGTCATCCATACAACCATCCATCCAATCCATATGGTCATCCATTCATTCATTTATCTATCATCATTCATCTATTCATTCATCCATGAACTTACTCATTCACTTATCTATCCAATCATCTGTTCATAAACTTACCCTTACACTTACCCATCAATCACCTACCCATCTATCTATCAACTCATTAATCCTTACTTCTATTAATCAACTCACTTGCCCATCTACCCATTCACCTGTTATCCATCCAACCAGTCACCTACCTACCCATCCATCCACCCACCATTCCATCCATCCATCCATCCATCCATCCATCCATCCATCCATCCATCCACTTACTCATCCATCCATTTACCTGCTATCCATCCATCCATCTATCCATAAGCTAATCCATCCATCAACTCAGTCACTCATCCATTCATCTGCCCACCCATATCCATCCATTCATCCACCCATTGTCCATCCATTATCCATCGTCTAATTATCCANATACTNATTCACTTATCCGTCACCCATTCCCTAGCTGATTGTTGTAAGCCTGATGGGAAACAAATGAGGACAAAGAGAACAAAGTTAAAGGGAGCTGCATAAGCCAGGAACTGGAATAAAAATATTACTTCTATAACAGCCAGCAACTTAGTGCAAAGCATCAGAATACAGGTAGTCCAGTGGTAGACAGAGATGTCACTAGCCCAGGCAGAGCTCACTGAGAAGTTATTTTGGAGGGGATTTTTAAAGAGAAAGGTTGAAAGGAAATGAAGTATATGGAGTAGCTGGCACCACATCCAGGACTTTTACCAGAGTGAACCCCCTCATTTCCCCAATCAGCCTCCAAAGCAGCTGTCAACAACAACACATTTCTGGATTGGGAAACTGAGGCTCAGACAGTTTAAGCAACTTAATCTTGTTCACGTCTATTAAACAGCAGAACCCAGATTCAAATTCAGATCTACCACCTCTGAATTCCTGGCTCTTTCTTCTGTATAGCAATAGTGCACCACCACACTGACACATCTCCCTGGACCTTAGTTCCCACTCTGCAGGGTTGAATGAGACAAGTGCATGAGCTAGTACTATCTTTAGTGAGTGTAGGTGTGACATTATGAATTTTTTTATTTCAATTACCACATACCCTGCCTTGTGTGCAGTGTCCTACAAGAGTGATCCTAGCTTCTTGCTTATCTTGGACCTCTCCCATGTCTATAGACCAGTTTTTATGCTGTTGACAACTTGAGAGTTTTGTATTATGTAAACAGTATAAATCCAGACCATACCGCACACCTGGTGCAGGCATACAGACTCTAGTTCTTGTAGGAGATCTGTGGTCCCCACACACCAGGAACCTGCAGCATATTCTGGCCTCCTTGAGCTTCTGGATGGAGTTTTCTAGTCTTCCTTTAGTAGGAAAGATGGCTCTAAATGTATCTTTTATGCAGGACCAATCTCAAGTCTCTGGTGTTATTCATTCTCCCCCAGACCCAACACAGGTCAGTCCCTTTGCCTTGAGCTTTTCTGACCTTGTTTCATAGACTCTGGAAACAGCTGCATGATTGCCCCTGGTTTTAAGGTCCGTCATAGTTTCTGAGGTCTAAGGACTTCTACTCTCCTCCTTCCTTGATAATTTATAAATTTAAATATATTGAGAATGTAGGTAGAAATATTTTGCATTTGGTCTGTTTCAATGTCCTCGTTGTGCGAAGTTCAACCACATGTTAAATCTCTGAAGAGAGGAGAGGGCAAGTCTCACATCTAAACTCACTTACTCTAGCCAGCTGCAGCATCCCAACAGACTCTGTGGTCCAGGCCAGAGGCCCTGCTCCCCACTCTCCATTTGCGGGGCTCAAAGCCTTCGCTGCAGCCTAAAGAGGGAAGCCTTCTGGGCTCCTTTGCTCAGCCTTNACTCTAACCAGACGTGACTCTAATTTACAGCTTTTACTGCCCACACTGAGTGATTTCTTAATCAATAACCTAATTCATTATAAAAATCAATTGGTTAAAAATTAATGCCTTATCTTTTAATGCAGTCGACCAACCCCAAACCCCAGGTAGGTAAGTTATTTCCATTAACGGGAGTGAAAAATCTTTAGCCACACAATCATCTTTACATTTTGAAATGATAAGTTTCCATACTGATTATAGAGCTAATTATGTTACAATGAGCTTATGTCTTCATCTTGGTCCCCTCTCACCCCAGTGGGGTTTCCTGGCTTCTCTCTCTGCTCTGGATGAGATCCACGCTGCTCTCATCCTCTGTCTATAGTGCACAGTGGACTTCCTGAAATGCAGATCTGACCTTGCCAATCTCCTTTACCCTACTTAAAATTCCTTTCTGGGCCTCCATCACCTAACAAGGGTCTGAAAGCCAGGTGAGCATCTTTGTGTCTGTGAATGGATTTCATGTGATCCACATGGGGGCTTTCAAGATTTTTAACTGGGATGTTTCTAGGAAAGGCTAGGGCTGTGCTTCTGTTTGTCAAGGGGTCTTACTGTCCTCATCCACCTTTCCTTTATGTCACCTATCAGAGTCTTAGTTTCCAACCTTGAGAGAAGGCTGGGTTGTCTCAGTGAAACCTGCAGTGTGTCTGAGAATGAGTCTAACCACTCAAGCTCTTTCAGGAAGAATACAAATAGCTCCTGTTTATTAAGTTCCTGCTGTGTGCCAGGCCCAGTGCTAATCACTTCACAGACATTATCTCACACAAATCGCACAAGAATGCCAAGCAGAGGAGGAAGCGAAGAAGCGGGATGCTAGGGCATGGCCATGGGCCAAAAGCTAAGCAACAGCAGCACCGGGGCCTGGGTTCAAGTGCATNTGGTTGCACAACCTCAGCTGGCAAGCTCTACACTGCAGAGCCATCTGGTTCAGATGGGCGTGGTCTGCCTTTGGTTCAGTTCGTCGCACAGAGGTTGACCCATGCAGCATCCCTCTTCTCCTAAGAACTTTGCCTTTCCGTGCTCTCTGGACTTCCCTCCCATCTCCCGAACTTTCCTCCTCACCCTCTGTTGCAGGCTCTTCTACATCCTGTTCCAACTGCTGGTGAAACCAGGGCTCGGCACTCAGCCTGTTGCTCTCTGTATGCACAGGCTTCACTTCTGTGATTCCGTTCAGTCCCTATGCCTAAATCCCACCATTCTAGTTATGATTCCCACCCGATGTCTTGTCCTGACCTCCCCTGGAGCTCAGGCCCATATGTCCAAATACATCTAGGATGCTCAGTTGTTCTTTCAACCTCCATGTGCCCCAAATGGGAAGTTCCCCCATCTCTGTCATCTTCTAGATCTATTCTCTTGCTTTTCACCTGGGTCATATTACCAGTATCAGCCCAGTGCCCATGCCTGGGAGTTTTCTTTGACCCTCTTTTGCTCATACTCTGCCACCCCCACCACACCCCCACTACCANCATCATCATCATCCCACCTCTATCCCATAAGTCTCTTTGTATTCATCTCCCAAACTGGACCACACCCACCACCTCTACTGCTAAACTGCTATTCATGTCTGCTAACATCTCCCCTCCTAATTACTGACTCCATANCCTAATGTGTCTTCTTGCCTCCATTCAAACCCATTGTTACTCAGACTCTGAAGTGGTCATAGTTGCAGAAGAAGTATCACTCTGTGGTGTTCCTGCACCTAAGCCCCCCAGTAGCTCCACACTCCCTGAGAAGAGCCTTCAAATTCAGCTCAGATTACAAGACTTGCTACAGTTCTTCCTACATTTACCTTTCCAGTGTCAGCTTGTACTACTCTCTCCTTCCATTCTGCTCAAGGTACATGATCCTTCCATCCATCTCTGAGACAAGACAAGTTCACTCCCAACTTAGAGCCTTTGTGTGTGTCTTCCGTCTGGGGCGCTGCTTCTGGGGCTTCTCCTGGTTATAGTCTACCATCGTTCAGGTCTCACTCCAAAGTCAGATATAGACTCTGACTACCTAAGACAAAACACCAAAATTGCTCCCATTGCTCTCTAAGCTATTGTCCTGTTTCATTGTCCTCACGGTCCCTATTGCCTTTTGAAATTATATGTCACCACCTGCCTTCACTGCCCCACTTAACTAACCCTCTAGACCGGTAGTTCTCAACCTTCCTAATGATGCAACCTTTTAATACAGTCCCTCATGTTGTGATGACCCCCCAACCATAAAATTATTTTAATCACTACTTCATAACTGTAATTTTACTACTGTTATGAATCATAATGCAAGTATCTGTGATTTTTGATGGTCTTAGGCAACCCCTGTTGTGAAGGGGTCACAACCCACAGGTTGAGAACCATTGCCTTAGANGGTAAGAGCTGGGAGGGCAAGCCTTTATCTCCCTGTGTTCATTCACTGTGGTCCAGGGCTCNAAGGTCTGGTATACAGTCAGCACTTCACTAGTAATTATTGCCAAATGACTGAAACCTCTGAGGGGAAGACTAGAGACAAAAACAGATTTTAGACAATTCCTTACTGAGTACATTTTTTTTTTCCCCAGTACTGCAGATTAAACCCAAGGCCTTGAGCAGCCTAGGTAAACACTCTGCCAAAGAGATATATCCCCAGCTCTAGATATCTATTTATTTGTACATAGAGAAGCATAAAGTATAAGAAAATCCTTTTCTTAGCACACAAATCCATGGTCCCTACCAGTGGTATGCTGCTGTCATCATCACCATCACCACCATCTCCATGTTTATCACCTATCATCATCTTTACCATCCCTATCCCCACATTTATTACCAGCCCCTCCGCCATCTTCATCATCATCACCATCATCTCTATTATTCTCATCACTTTCTCATGGGTGGTAGCAACAATCTCCAACACGTTCACTGTGCTTAGTGCTGAACAGTACACTTTTCCTGCATCTATCTCTTTGGATTTTAAGAACATCTCAGTGATGGAGGTTTGTCGTTAATTTGTAGCTACATTTTACAAATGAGGGAACTAAGAATCAGTACGGAAGTTACTTGCCGGAGATCACCCAGTTTCCAGTTGAANGAAGACATTAACTTCAACCCCTGGGAGACTACAGCATTTTCTCTGTGGCTAAATCACCTCCCTCCATGCCAGCCTCCTGTGCTGGCAAGTCAGGCGAGGCAAACAGAGCCCAGGACTCACTCCTGTTTTAATGCCTGGTTAAGAAATTGTCCTTGAGCCTGTATTTCATGCTGGCAATGTAGGAGAGGCGCCAGCTTTAATTTCATGACTGCTTCAGGTGAGTTTAAGAGAACTTTTTGGGTTGGTTAAGGAAAAAGAAATTACAAAATTAAAAGAGTAGAAAAAATAAATTACCAGTGACTGTTTTTACTGCCTTTGCTTACAAGCTGGAGTGGAGAATTAAAATGTTATATAGCTCAGGTTTCTGTCCACGACTTATCGCAGATGCATCCTCCATATTTATAGCATTTTCCTTTTCCGCCATCTCCAGACAATAAGCAACCCTCTGATATAGGTTGCCGCTCTCTGTCCTGGAGCCCCTTGGGCCCTGCGAACTCAGCAGAACTGTCATTGCAGAGATGTGAGGACCCAGGAGACAAGGCTTATTTACCATTCTTCTGCTTGGAGAACAAGTCCCTTATTCATTCAACAACCACTGCAAGGAATGAGTGGCAGTGGGGGGGTCACACTGGGGTCTAGTAGGGAGAACAAACACCTTGAAAAAGCTGAACTATTGTCGCAAAAGCTCCATGCCAGAAGCTGTTCTTAATATTATTAGCACCCCCACTTCTCAGAAATGGGGGAAATGGAGGCACAGAAAGATGAGATGGCTTGCCCAAGGTCACTGACAGAGAATTGCTTTTCATGATNTCAGTCCTTAAAGAGTTTAAAGGCTTGTGAGAGAGGAGTTGGGGAAGGGAGAAAGGTAGGACTGACAGGGAGGAGAAAGGACATAGCCACACAGAGCTGGGCTCCACAAAGGACTCTACCTGGTTCTCATTATGCTGAAGACCACCCTGAAAATGGCTGACATTTCTGTCCATTACACAGATAAAGAAACTGAGACACAGAGAGATGAATAAACTAGTGCAAGATAGTTCAGAAGGGGCATTGTTGGGATTTGAACTGACATCTTTCTGGATCTCACTAACTGGGTAGCCCATGACCTGATTGTGCTGAACCTCCATCACCTCATGCATCCTGGAAGGATTAGCTCCATGGAAATGAGGATTCTCTCATTNGTGAACATCAAAGAAAACCCCACAGCCTGCCTACTTGGAATCAAGAGGGGACCAGAGATAGGAGTTGAATTCCCTGATCCTAGGTACTGGCTGGAAGGTGCTTTGTGCCCTAAACCACACTGTACATCATGCTGGGTCCCACCCACTTGCAAGCAGGCAGGCTGCAATGTTTTTCTTGATGTCCAAAGATGAAGACATGGGAGCCCAGGATCCCAAGGTGACTTTGCCAAGGCACAGAGGTAATACTCACAGTACAGGAAGCAAAGCCTCTGCTTTCTGTGCTGTAGCCCTCTAGCGCTCATTAAGATTAGACCTCAGGGGGACGGGTGAGCCTCAGGCTGATACAAATTACTTACAACAAAATTCTAAACCTGGAAACAATGGCTGGTGGATCCCAAGGTCACTGACTCCTTGTTGTCTCCCTGGCTCCTAGAAAGTCCACCCAAGGAAGACTGCAGAGGTCAGTGGGGCCAGTGGACTCCAGCTACAACACAGACATCTGGGCTCCACTCCAAGCCAATGTGATTACAATCTTTGGGGCTGAACTTGGGGCTTTGATATTTTTTTAATTTTCCCATGTGATTCTAATATATAGCCAAACTGAGAAGTGCTGGGGCACCATGTCTATTTTCCAGGTGGGCACCAGAGGCTCAGAGAGGGGCCACAAAGTGTACACAGCAGTAGAATGCAATGGCTTGTCTTCTGGCCTCCAGCTTGGAACTCCTCCGTTCCTTTAGCTATGCAGTTATGGTCACAGGGACAGTGGTCTTGTTGCCTAAGAGATGAACACCCCCCTCATTTCTTATCATCAGTATCTCATAACCTGGGAGAGCCCTAGGCACCTGGGAGGCCCAGGCTGAATCATGTCCTGCAAGACTGTCTAAGCTGGTTACATGCCTCAGAGTAAAGTGGAGAACTGAGGCAATTACCCAATGTGTTAGCAAACCTGTCCCTGAGGCACTCCTGTGAGCCAAAGTCATAAATATGAAATGGTAATTTCTCTCTGGAAGCCTGCCTCCTGCCTCCCATACCATCCCCTCCCACTCAGAAATCACCCACCACTGCCTGGTTGTCCTGTCCCGGCTGGGGCGGCAGTAACTCTGAGTTATTTAAACATCTCAAGCAAAACTTGTGTCTTGAGATCTGAATCATCATGCCTAACTTCAGCTTGCCTCTATAGCCTACTGCCTGGCCAGAGCAGATTCTTCTAGCCTTCCGTAGATAGCAATAAANATGCCCTGCAAGTATTAATTAATGGCCCCCAGGGGCTGAAATCTTTGTGCACAGTGTAGACTTACATCAGCTCCAGAGAGGGGGAGAGATGAGCTAAGCTGTCATGGANATCTGGCCTCCAACCGGCCTTGTGACCTTGAGCAAGTCATTGCCCTTGTCTAGGATTGGTAACTCTCCTACTTCTCTTAGCTTCATGAAGAGCCACCCAACTGTTTGCATGTACTTGGAATAAAATCTTTCATGGGGAAAGTCTAGAGTGGAGCCCATAGACCCTATTCTTCCCTGCTCCATGGAGAGTCTCACAGGGCAGCACAGGAAGATGGGATTGTAGGATTCCAGGTGGAAGGAACAGCATCTGTGAAGGCTCACATAGTAGGCCATGCAGATCCCAGGACCCAAAGCAGTCCCCTGTGACCAAAGGCATGATGAGTGGAAGCCAGAGCCTAGAGATTGCCTGAGTGTTTGGCCTTATCTTGAAGGTGGTNGAAAACCACGTGATACCTTTAGACAAAATGGACTCTCAGACTAAAGATAACAAAATGATTATCTGGGTCCCCTTTTCAGCACTGAACTGGAAAAGCGACTGAGGAGGACTTGTCTGTTGCTTGGCTACAGGATCCCACAGGGATGAAGAGATTGAATTGATGCCTNNGAGTGGATTCACTTTGATATCCTTTAAAGCCCAGCACAGTGCCTGGTCTATAGAACGCACTAGATAAATGTATGAATGAGTAAATGAATCTGTGAATAGTTGAATAAACAAAAGAAAGAGCAAAAGGATAAGTGACCCAAGCACCCAAGGAGGGTATGAATGAGTGAATGGGATGAATGAGTCCAAAGGTAGGGTTTGCAGACTCCCTGTTAGGGACAAAGGCCCAGACTTCTGGCTGTGTTACCTTGGACTGGCCTGTCACAGCACTGTTCCCTCAGCAACACACCGCTCAAAGACAACCANTGGTTACTGTGATCATGAAGGAGTTCCTCCTTCCATTCCCACCACCTGTCCACACCATCAGAGAAGGAAGCAGAAGTACCTGGCGGCTCATCTTTGCAGNGGACTTGGATATGTGACTCTATTGCTGTTTCTCCATTCACACGGTCTCTGAAGAGCTAGTCACTTNACAACAGACAAAGACAAAGGAAGAGTTACTCTTCACGGAGACTTCACAGCTGCTGCAGGGTGCACATCTCTAAGCAGCAGGAGCCCAGAGCTAGAGCTTCAGCCTGGTNAAGGAGCTGAGCTTCTTAGGGTGCGACTCAGCACAAGGGGCCCCTGCCTTGAACCCTGACCTAAAGCGATGATTCACCATGGTACAGAGGACAGTGGCAAGTTGAAATGCAGCCAGGGCTGTCCCAGTTAGAGGCCTTGCGTTCCCTCTTAGTCTAAACTGACCTTTTCCCTAGCCTTGGAGATNCTTGCTATATAAAATGCAGCCCATGCACTAGGCTGGTGCCAAGTGGTACAGGCAGCGCTTGAGAGATTGTTGGGCATGCAGGACGTCAGGTCCCACTTGCTGAGCCNGAGTCTGTATTTTTGCAACATTCCTGGGTCACTCTCAGGGACATAGAAAATCCTGACGTTCAAGGAGCTCTACTTGGCTAACCCAGGCATCTCAGTGGGACCTCTCAGCTAAGGATTCAAGAATTTAAACCCTGACTAGGTTTCTCTTGTCCTCCACTGGGACAAGAGACAATATCTCCCTAAGAGGTGGCACTAACATTGACACCTGCAGCAGGGTATACATTTAGAGTCCTGACAGCAAATCACTATCCACTATAGCCCAACACTGTCCTGGCTCTGGCACTAGCTGGATAACCTTGGTCAAGTCAAGTCTTGATTTCACCATCTGTAAAATGGGAATGCTACACTCTGCTTTTCTACATTGTGTGGCAATGAAAATGAATGAAAATGAAAGATTGGCATGCTTTCTGTGAAACACAAAGCCTGGAAAAGAGGGCTGGGGCAGCTTGCCATCCAGACCTACCCTTTTCAGGAGCTGGATGAGAAAACACACCTACATGTCAAAGACCTTTGGCCTCAGGAAGACCAGCCAACCAAGGAGGAGGAGNTCACTGGCTAGGCTGCCATATTCCCAAGAAAGCACCTGACTAAGTCAGCCCCGCCCACTGAGCTGCCCCCACAGGGGAACTAACTGGTGATTGAATTCTTAGGGCTGCATTTTCCCATTTGAAAGGAGAGCTGCCTAAAGACTAAAGGCTCCATCCCATTAGCATTCTAGGGGGTCAGTGTTTCCAGACTGCTGGAGTCATGTTGTTCCCACACACTGTGTGGGTGAGGGAGGCAGCTACACTTGGAAGGAGCCAGATGTACCCACAACACAAAGGACAAGGGATGGAGCTGGGGAAGCTGAATTTCCTAGTGGTGGAAGGAAGGGGGCAGATGCTTCTCCCATGCTGGCTTTGGTTTGCCAGCTCCATGCAGAATGGAATTCTCCCCCCATCCCTGTGTGGTTCCCCTTCTCACCTTCCAGGTCTCAGCACAGAGGTCCCTTCCCCAGACACCAATCCTATCCTGCTCCTTGTCACTAAGAACCCCCTCCCTACCCCA
>LZPO01076013.1:105397-119195 GCA_001675575.1 Neotoma lepida | reverse complement strand
TGACAGTCTCTCACTGAGCCCATAGCTCACTGATTGGCTAGACTAGATGGCCAGTGAGCTCCAGGGATCTTCCTCAGCTAGTATTACAGCCACTCTTACCACATGGGGTTTTACGTGAGTGTTGGGAATGCAAACTCAGTTCCTCGTGCTTTCTCCATAAGCACATCACCAACCGAGTCATCCCCTCACACCCCCTCCTCTGAATTTTAATTTTGAACATGATACTAAAGGCACCAGCTTGCCCAGAGAAAGGTGATGTAAAAACTGCACAATGATTCCCAGACTTGTGACATAGTAGGAGGCTTTTCCTCTGGAGCCTTGGAGGACCTTCTTGGCAGAAGTGAGATTATCATCTATTGAGGAGGGCACTAGTGCCTACACATCTCTGTGATGCATTTATAGGCCCAAGCAGNCACACTTTTTGTATGGACACTCAACTTTTACGGCTAGTTCATGATTGACTCTCGATAGACAAATTGTAACAGATCAATATACTATATTTAAATTTCACAACCACCACGAGTGGGGGGTATGATTGGGGTTTTGCAAATGAGACAAGCAGCTCCCACCAGCCACCCACTTAACACCTGGTGGAGCTGGAATTTGAACTTGAGTCTGTCTGATTCTTTCCTCATAATCCACTTTGCCCCAATGCCTTTTCCCCAGTTTCTGGAGCATAAATTCCCAAGCTTGCACAGGTATAAGTGTGATTAAATTATTCCCATGCTGCTCTGGATAACGGATGTGTTTGTTACAAATTCTTTTGTTTTGTCCTTTTTTTTTTTAAAGGAAGACCCTGCTTGGGGGCTGGAGAGATGGCTCAGAGGTTAAGAGCACTGGCTGCTCTTCCAGAGATCCTGAGTTCAATTCCCAGCAACCTATGGAGGCTCACAACCATCTGTAATGAGATCTGGTGCCATCTTCTGACATACATGCAGGCAGAACACTGTATACATAGTAAATAAATAAATCTTAAAAAAAGGAAGACCCTGCTCCTTAATTACCCAGCCTGGCTCACTACTGTGGGTGATGACCTGTAGTAGATCACATTTTATACATCTGAAGCCAGTTTGGCTGATACAAGTTTATTTCTCTGTAATAAATTACCACAAATTGTAGTCACTTCAAACACCACACTTTATTATCTTTTAGCATGACGGCTGCAAGTCTGCCTTGAGTCTTACTGGTTCCCATCAAGGTGTCCCCAAGGCTGTGCTTCACCTTGAGGTCTCAGAATGAATCTTTTTCTTTCTTGCCTTTTCCAGCTTTTAGGGGCCGCTGTCACGGCCACCTCCTGTGTCTCCAAAACCATCACTTCAAATCTCTCTCTTTGACTCTCTAGCTCTGCTTCAGGGCTTAAATCTCACATTTGACTATCCAATCCTTTTTTTCTCCTGATTTCCTTCCTCCCCTCCCTCCTTCTTCTCTCTCCCAATTCCTTTCCCTCCTCAGTACTGAAGCNCATAGCCCGAGTCTCGAACATGCTAGGCAAGCACTCTATCAACAAACTTTAGCTCTAGCCCGCCTTTTCCCCNTTTTATTTAGACACACTTTCATTTACGTTGCCCAGGCTAGCCCTAAACTTATTCTGTAGCCCAGGTAGTCCTCGAATTTATGATCCTTCTGCCTCAGCCTCCCTAATATCTGGGATTACGGGCTTGCACCAAGACTGCCTTCTTTTTCTCACTTACAAGGACCTCTGATCACAATGGGCTCACCCAGACAATCCAGTGTTATCTCCTGTCAAATCCCTATTCCATCCAGCCTGTATAGATAACAGTCACAGACTCAGGAGGACACAGAGNGGAGGAGGATAACACCGGCAGCTTCATGGGGCAGTTGCTCAGGGCATTTGGGGCTTGAATTTTATGGGCCTGTATCCTGAAGTGGAGGGAAGATGGGAGTCTAGGAAGGAGTGTCTATCAAGCTCCCCAGGGAACTCAGTGGCAGGTGTAACAGTGGAAGCAGCATTGCTTGGGGCAACCTGTGCTACACCAACGCTGGTACCTTTGCACTTTGGTTTGGTGGATGCTCTGGCTGGGCCCATAGCCCTCTATTGACCCAGATTTGCTACAGCAGAGGCTGCAGCTGAGTTTCCTGGTGAGCCCAGCATTCCTCCCTAGACCTTCCACCTTTTCTTCACAATCGAATGCTGGTCCCCGATAGACTTTTATAGAGCCAGAAAATTGGCATGGCTGCAAGCTGCACTGGTGGCTTCCCTTTGACCTTCTGGGGCTTCAAGAAGTTCACAACCCTGCATCTCAAAGAGCGGATCATGAACTAGCACTGTCTGCATCATGAGGAGCTTGTGAAAAATCCTTGCCAGGCCCTGTCCCTACCTAGTGAATCAGCATGTCTGTACGGAGACCCTGGGAATCTTGCTGTGTAATAGTTAGCTCAGGCTATAATGTTCCTTAGGGAAACTGAATTCAAATTTTACCTATTCTTCTATTCCCTGTGTGTGATGCTGGGCAAGACATTTCCATCTTTGGTGTCCGTAAGANAGCAATAGGTAGTATCCTCCATGACTACAGGAGGAAAGTGAGATGGGATGAGTGTTATAGTTCTCTCTCCAGACTGGGAAGNTAAGAGATGCTGGCTTGTTTGGTCAAAAGGAAATGGCTATGATGTAGTGCAAAGAATGCTGACTTTGGGANTCCGAGATCAGCAGTTCTTTTCTATGATCTTGGGCAAGGTCCTGACCTATCCATACCTCAGTTTCCTTATCTGTAATAGGGAGAAAGGGACACATCCTTGTCTGGTCCATTGTCAGACTGAAGAATGTAAAAGTGCCAAGCAGAGAGTAGGAACTCAATAAATGTGTGTGAGAATCTGAGGAAAAAATTTAATAAACAAATTAACAGTGTAAACAATGGTGTCGGGGAGACTTTTGACANGCTCAGGGGAGCTAAGTTCCCCAGCCCATCCTCCATCTCTGTTGTTTTACCAACAATTCATGTTCTAATTATGAGTGAGTCATCTATTTGTTAGAACCAGCCTGAGTGGGATCTCACTTTGGCAACATGTAGGTTTTCAAGTGATCAGTGTCCTTGAAAGAGTGAAAAGGGCCATTCAGAGTAGACAGGGACACCATGAAAACTTCCCACTCCTGAGCACAGCCCCTCCCACAAAGCTGCTGCTGTGTGTGTGGCTGCCAGAGCAGGACGATGGCAAGTGCATGCTGAACCCTCATTCTTTAGAGCCAACTCTCCCTCTAGGGGTGCAGGCCATGCAATCTGGTCGACTCCCGTGGTCCACACCAACCAGCCGTAGACGCTACCAATGAAGACTTTGGGAACTGAGCCATCCTCTTCCAGGATGGTTTATCCTCATCAACACCTGAGAGCTGACAGCTTTAGAACTGGGTCAATCTCTGGTTAAAATCTGACTNGGCTGCATCCCAGTCATGTGACCTGTGAGTCCCCTGAGCCTTAATTTACTGATCTGAGAAATGGGTTCCACAGTGCTCATTAGATTCTGATAAAGGTGAATGTGGTTCATGGAACAGGTGCCTGCCACAGATCCCAGTCCCACTCTTGGTATAGCAGAGGCTTCTTTTCACAGCCAACAATGTGGATAAAGCACCTTGACTTTTGTGAATCTTTGCCAGAAACAGATTAGATNTATGGTCATCTTGGTAGGTCAATGACTAGCACACAGTAAGTATTTATTGAGCCCTGGTTGATGGGATCTGAGTACCTACCCGAGCAAATCAGCAGGGTCAAAGCTAGGCACGTACAGAGCAAATGGCCTGGTTATTGCTCCATCCCTTCTCAATTGGGAAGACATCTGATTGATGCCTTCATGACCAGCCACAATGGCCCCCAAACAGCCACTATTGGAATTAGCCTGATGTGGGTCAATTTGGATATCTGCAGACCTGGGTAGAGTTTATGTTTGATTCCCTAAACTAATTTCCCCAAAGTCAAATAACTGGTGGAGATCTTTTCATGTCCCTTGTATAAATGTCTATTTAATCACCGTCCTGTCTCCAGCTCTTCAATAATGTCTATGTTTCCCCCATAATCACTGCTTCAGCTCTGCAAAGAAAAGAAATGGATGGCTGAGAAGCTCCAGCCATCTGCAGCATTTGAGCCCTTTTTCCCTCTGACTGCTTGCTTGAATGGAGAACTCTGCTGCTAAGTCCCCCTGGCCATTTGGCTCATATCCTATTATTGCAGAAGAGAGTCCTGAGGCCAAAGGCACACAGCTGGCCAGGGCCAAGTTGAAGCTGGACTGGTCTTCCTACAGGATGCCCCCTGTCCCCTCCCCAACGCTGTTCCCTTCCCTTCCTGCTGCAGAATGAGTATGGGTTCCCGCAGTCATGGCAACTTGGGTTTGACTTGGCTGGCTCTTGACTTTAAACACATTGTACACCCTCTCAAGGTGACATTTCCTCCATTTACAAAACATGAATTATCACAAACTTTCCAGGGTTACTATGAAGATGACACGAAACAAGCCAGTCAGGGTCTGGCCTGTCACAGACGCCCGCTGCTATCTGCCTTTGCCCTTCACTGTAAATGCTCATGCAAGTAATAAAAACGGAAACAGCTCCCACTTATCGAATGCTTGCTTGGTGCCAGAAATTGGTCTAAGCACTTTACATGTGGTAGCTCATTTATTCCTCTTTCTATAAAGACAGAAGTATTTTTTTCTCTTNACTCCCTAAAGCTATCTATCCTCACAGCCACTAGACTGCCTGGCCTAGCATCATTGCAACAGAATTTGCTGATTTCAAACAATATGTTACTGAAATCACTTCTTGTTTTCGATTGCTGGCTCATAGCAGACCGTTGGCTTGATGTGGCAAAATGTGCTAAAAAACTAAATGCTGCTTCCTTGGCTTTTAGCATGTATGAATGGTCCAAAACTGAACTAAAGGTTAACTCCTACAGAAGAGGGGATAAGATGTAGGTGAGANCGAACNGCAGTAGCCCCAGTGGGCTTAGAAAGGAGGGTGGAAGCTAGGGATTGGGACAGAGGTACAACAGCATAACAGCCAGAAGTGAAACACATCAGAATTTTAGTAGGGCCCCAGGTACCAATCACACCATTGCCTTGGGACCTTTTATCACCACCTCACCCTCAGCGACTTCGAACTCGTCCCAGGGCCCGGAAGGCACCTGTTCAACCTCACCATTTCCTGCTCCCTCCTGTACTCTCTTGTTTGTGTGTGCATTTCCTTTGTCTCTTGCTCTCCCTTGGAGCGCCTACTTCGTCTTCCAGATTTATCTCAAATATCACCTCCTCCAGGAAACCATGGGAGGTCACCAATCTGGTCTGGATACTTCTGAGCCCACACTGTATGCTCTTGGCTCTAGTTCACACATCTCTGCAGTCCCTGAAGGGCATTCACCAAGCCTTATTGAATCTGATACCTCCAATGTCTAGTAAAGACCTTGGCACAGAGTTGACATGTAATAGGTACTGGTTAATTCAATGACTAAGCTAAGAATGAGCATGCTTACCTCCTTCAGGTAAGTAGCCATGGTAAGATATGATAATTATGGTGATAATACTTGGTATCTCTTACACCAGGTACCAGTACACGGTGCCTAGCTCTTTCTCTATATTGTAACAATGTCTTCTGAATATTAAGCATCCACTGCTGTCCAGGCATACTTCAGTCACTGCCCCCACATATCCCCCACCTAGCTCTCAGAAGAACTTATTACTGGAAGCTCAAAAGCAAGGTGTCTGTCCAGGGAACACTGCTAGGAAGGGACAGACCTAACGTCTAAGGCCATGTCTGCCTGACACCCCCCCCACACACAAGCATGCTGCTTCTCAGGGAGGGCAATGGCCCCTTGTTCTTGAAGTAGAGTCTACCCTGCATTGGCTTGCCTGTTCCTCTTTTAATCCCCGCGGGGCTCTCAGAGCTCTGCCTCNCAGCTCTGCTTCCTGCCCAGACTTCTCTCTCCACTGCCAGGAGCTACAGTGGAGCCAGAGTGTGCAGAGCTGAGGCTCACGGCCGATGCCAGGGAAACAACACAGGCTTTCAGAATCGGGCACTGCTCTGACTGCTGAGTGATGAAACCTTGTCCAGGTTTAACAAATCCAGAGCCACCAGTGAACATGCCCAGAATGGGCCTTGAGAATGAACCCAATGGACTGCCCTGGGTAATGAATTTCTCTCCCATTNGTGTTTGTTTTCAGAGCACAGGACTAACTAGAGGCGGTGGGCACGTTCCCTGAACGGCTCCTGTAGAAGTTTCACCCTTCATGAGTTACCCTATCATCTTATAACCTGGGAATCCTGGGTGCCTAGTGAGTGCTTAACAGCCTGCTCCTCACACCACAGGCTGCCAGGTTCCCACTGGAAATGCTAGAGGAAGTCAACCAAGACCCCAGAAGACAGGCGATCCTCAGGTACCTTGTGAAGTACTCATTTCCCAAGCCTCTCCTGGGCATCTACCATGTGTCAGGTTCTGTACTGGGAGCTGGAGACAGCTGTAAAACTAGACAAGTCCCTGAAGGAGGTGGCAAGCACAGACTTATCAGGTACNGTGACATGCACTGGGGAGTAGAGACAAACGGGCGAAACCTGGTTGTTATTGTTGTTGTTATTATTATTATTATTTTGGTGATGCTGAGTGGGATGGTCAGGAAAGGCTCCAAGCCAAAGCTAAAGAAATCTCTCTCTCTCTCTCTCTCTCTCTCTCTCTCTCTCTCTCTCTCTCATTCATACACACACACACACTGATAGGCTTGGGCTCTGAGCAGTCATGTGACCCATGAATTCCTGCCCTCAGCTTCCGCAGAGCAGGCAGTTAGAGGAAAGCTTTTCTGATGGCTCTGCTCAGTGTCACCAGCTCCCCTGAAGTAGCTTCTGAAAGTCTACAGGTAGAAAAACAGTCCACAGCATGCCTTGTTACCAGGCCAGAAACTCCCAGGTCAGAACCAAAGCACAATCCACTAGGGGTCACTTTCAGTCCCTAGGGCACAAGCCTTTGGGGAGCAAAGTAGTACTTCTTCAGTGGGCGTGGCTGGCAAATCCTGTCAGGGAGAAACAGTATGCTCCAGTGGGAAGAACCATCGTCCTCAGCTCCTTACCTCCTGCCTCACACAGATCGGGCTCATGCCTGACATGNAGGTTGAAGCCAGGGTGGTGTGTCCTCAGCATGGAGAGTTAGGTAGACGGTATCTATCTAAACCACCTGGGATAGCTCCTATTCCATTCTCCCAGCTTCTAGGAGGCATGGGACTTGGGGGGGGGAAGGGTCAGAGTAGGAGACAAGAGTCTTATTCAGGTTTTTCTGATAGGAGCTAGGCCCAGGATCAGAGAGGAAGGGTTCTCATGGCTAACTTAGACCTTGAACTTGCTAACTTCCAGCATGAGACTTGCCCTTTACAGTTCACTCCTCATTTTAAATATAGGAATGAAAGCCATTGCTAGCTCAGGGCTGCTGTGATATCAATCCTGACTGTCAGAAGGCAATTCAACATGCTTTGAAAACCAAGCGTCCAATGCAGAATTGCATTGAAGAGGCTGTGTGTCATGCAACTTAAGANGTGATACTTAGATGTAACCTTGAACTTCAGTCTAGCACTAGAGGTTGTTCACCAGTGGTCAGGCAAAAAATAAACAACCAAAAAAAAAAACCCAGCTGACCTTAGGAGTTGCTGCCTAAATTCTTTGGCCTCTATGGACTATACNTGAGGTTCCAGAAGCCTTGTAGAAGCGTATGTTAACAGCATTCCCCACTTGCTGAGGCAGGGAGTCTCAGGTGGGAGACAGTCTGAAGGGTAGCTGAAAAGCCACCCCCCCAACATGGAACGTGTTAGAGGGGGATAATTCAGAATTACTCTCATAGNGAAAATCAACAGAGTAAGACTGCAGCTAAGGGTGGCATCTCAGACAAGAAATAACCAGAATAGCCAATCAGAGACCTCCGCGGACCAGCATCAAGCCAACACACCTGTTGAAACCGTGGCAACTCTGCCATCCCGGGAGAAGCTTTGTCAGCGACAAAATCATCAGGTGAGATCATTCTGACAGTACTACTCATAAACTCACACCAACCTTCCCTGCACGGGTATAAAGCCGGAGCCCACCTGAGGGGCATTTACACAGAAAAGGCTGGACAGGCTTGCACCACGCTGGGGCCTGGCACCAGAGCTCTTCTGAAACAGACTGCACAAGGCAGATACCTTCTGCCTGACAGCTGCGTTCTCCAGACCCACAGTGTGGGGGAAGCAGCACAGCAAATGGCTCACAAATCCCTAGCACAGCTTCTCTTGGCCCTGGCTGTTTGCACTCATGACCCCCACCCCCCAACCTCTTGCAAACTCTCCCACCTGGAGGGAATTCCTCCAACCAGGGAGATCCACACTAACACCTTACAGGAGCGGGGTGGGTGGGGGAGTCCCAGCTCATACAGTTTTCCCAAATAAGAAGGGTGCCACTGCCTCAAAGGGGACCCACAACTTTGGTGTTTGTTTACATTCTGGGAATTTCCTCCTGGATTTTGTGTGGAACTCTAAAACCATAAGCTGCTTGGGATCTTAAGCTGTCTTAAGAACTCTGCAGGATTCTCCCGTTAGCCCATTTTTTGAAGGGTTTTGTGTTGGTGCTCCTCAAAGACAAGCCTCCGTTTAAAACAACTCTAAAGCCCAGACTGAGAGCAGTAGCTTTTAGTCCCACGAACCTCGGATGAGGTTAGAGGGGAGGGGAACCATTATTCAGAGATGGGACCATAGATAGTAGAGGGAGGAGTTTGGGAGCTGACACCGGAAGGAACTGGACAAGGAGAACCCAACAGTATTAAGATAACTTCCTACACAGAGCTAAACCCAAGTTTCCCACCACCTGAAGACTCAGGGGACTCAAGAGTGGTTCTTCCTGGGGTACTGAGGAGCGGTGACACCCAGTCAAGAAGTGGTGACACTCACAGGGGCCTGGTGTCCAGTCCCTAGGGGACCAACTAAGAGCCTCAGGACTCCTGGGAAGCGCNGGGTCAGAAAGGGCGGGTTCGCGCGGAGGGCAACTCACTGAGGAGAAGTTGTGCGGGCCACAGAGCTCGCCCCGGTACTTGCAAGACAGCAGCATGTCCTCCAACTGGTGGCCCAGGCGGTCCATGAAGGCAGCGCTGATGCCCTCGAAGTGGCGCGGCGGCAGGAAGAGGCGGAAGTCGGCCAGCTTGCGGAACCACTGGCGGCGCGGCTCGTCGCCCCGCAGCAGCTCGCTGACCAGCGGGCGCGCCGTGCGGTTGGGCAGCAGCAGCCCCAGCCAGTGGCCCGCATAGTAGAGGTCCCCCTTGGAGAGGCGCGGGAAGCGCAGCGGGTTGTTGTTGCACACGGTGACGGCGGGGAACGGCAGCTGGCGGCTCCACTCGCGGTGCACTCGAGTGTGTGACGGGAAGCTGAGCCAGTAGAGAAGGCGGTTCGAAGACCAGGACAGCAGCAAGCCGAGGGATGTGCAGAAGGCCAGCACCCACAGCGCCCGCCGCTGGAAGGAGCCTCCCGCCGCCGTGCGCCCCGCGCACATGTGCCGCAGCCCGTGCAATTTAGTGCGACTCAGCGACGGCCGCCCCCTGCGGGCGACCCCTGGCCCCTGCAGTGCCCGATCGCCACTCCGGTCGCCCCCGGGCTGCCTGGCTGCCGCCACNGCCGCGGGCGCCGGCTGCTCGCGGGCCATACGGAAGCGTCCCGGGCCGGTGAGCGCGGTCGCGGGCAGCCGGGCTCCGCCGCTCCGGCTCATTCATTCAGCCCGAGGCTGGCGACAGCGGCGGCGGCCCCGGCCGGGCGGAGCCGCCATGGGAGTCCGCAGCAGCAGTGGGAGTAGCAGCAGCCGCGCGCAGCCTGCGCCAGGGAAGCCTGCGCCCGACAGGAGCTCCGGTGGCGCGGCATGCCCGCCCGGCGTTGCCGCCGCCGCCTCCGCGGGCGCTCGCCCGGGACTGAGTGCAGCCTCGGCCCGCCGCCGCTGGCTCTGGCCTCTCCCGAGTGCCTCCCAGGCTCTGCTGGCCCCGAGTCTTCCAGAAGGATGCGAGTCACCGAGCACTACCTCCGGAGGGGCCCCGGTGGGAGCCGCCTTTCCAATCCCTGGGCGCTGCGCCCGCCGACCTCCCCTCGTCCTGGACTTGGGGGACCCTGAGCTGAGTCCCCCCTGCACCGACTAATCCCAGTTTTTACGCTGATCCCGAGAGAGGGGCCACTGGACCACCATGCCTGGTTTGGACAGTCCCGGGGACCCCACCAGTCTGGCCCGTAGCCCCGCGGAGCTGGGACATGCGAGAGAAGGCGCCAAGGAACGAGCGCCCCCAGAGGCGCTCCGCGGCTCCAGGCTCGGCGGGTGGGGTGGGTGTGTACTGGGGTGAGTGGTCGTAGAGTGGCGANTTCCTCCTTCCCTTTCCTCCAGGACCCTTCTTTCTCACGGCTGTGGGGGCTGCCTTCCGCCGAGACGTTCCCAGGCTTCCCCAAGTCCAGTTCCTGAGTCCCGAGAGGTGTCTACTGTCGTCTGGGGCCGGGGGCTTCTCAGGGCGTCCTGCGGAAAGCCACTCGCTGCCGGGCCCCTCCAAGGTTGCTGGTCCCGAGGAACTATCGTTTCTTCCCTCGGCACGGGCTGTCTCCAGAAAAGCCCAGCTATGCTGTTCCTTGCCTCGTCTCCTCCCTGGGCGCCGGGAGCTGGGAACTGCGGAGCCCAGGCAACACCTCCTGGGGCTAATCCGGACTCGCTGCTGATCCGAGCTCGCTGCTCCGTGGGTCNGTCTCCTCTCGAGACTCCAAGTCCACGATGGCGGTGGCAGTAACAGCGGCGGCGGCTGCGCTCCTCTATCGGTGGCCCGGCCCTCCTCGGGCCCCGGGCGAACTTGGGCAGCAGCCGCGCGAGGCTGGCGCGGCTGGGCTATGAGCACCTGCTACTGCGCTCGCTGGCCCCGCGGCTCCGGGCGGGCGGGGCCGCGGCGGCCGCGCCGAGCGCTGTGCGCTCCTGGAGAGGCGGTGCTGACGCTCCCGGCTCCTCCTTGCTGCATTTTAATTCCTGGCCACTGTGGCCGCTGCACTCCGAGCGGGAAGCCTCTTGCTGGAGTTGCGGGGAGAGGGGAGAGCACAGAGGTGGCCGGTTGTGCCGGCTTGTGNAAGAGATGGAAAGTAGTAAAAACATTGTGTTTATGTGCAGTCTTGTGCAAAGAAGTGAGGAACGGACGCCTGGGCCTGTGAGATGGATGGGCTAGAGAGAGAAGGGATTGTGTAGCGTGGGCACTTGAGCAAGTGTGAGTGCAGTGTCGTGCAGGAGCTGTGTGGGATGTGAACTGTTTATATGTGAACGGGCATTTGTGCCAAATTCTTGAAATCGTGAAACTGCCTGTGGGTGATGTACTGCGGCTGCTGGAATGTGTCATAAGTGGAAAAGTGCCTATGATGGGCTGTATGTTCTGCGTATGCATATCCTCGGTGGTAGGTATGAATGAGTGTAGTTTCTGATTTGCATGTGTATGAAGTTTTAGAAAGGACTATGTGCCCAGTTATTGGGAGGAGTTACAGGACTTCTGGCAGGGTGGGCTCAAGGGGGGCAGCCCCTCTCCCCTGCTTCTCAAGTGCCACAGCNCGTTCTCTGGAGGTGTTCAGTAAGGCTAAAGTAGCTTTCCCTGGAGGTAGAGGGAAGGGAAGGATGGGGAAGGAGATGGCTTGCCTAACAAGGGGCTCCATTATTCTAACCCATTCTCCCTCCCAGAAGCACCCAAGCCTTTCATTAATCCCTGGACACTTAAAAACCNTTGATGCTGCCTTTTAAATATTCTGCCTTAACTTTCTTGGGGCACTGAACAAGGTTTGGCTCCACTTCCTAAGTAATGTGAGAGAGGCCAGAGTTTACCCAAGGCAGTACAGCTGGGCAGTGGTTAGCTGGATGTCCCCTGGGGTCTTGCAATTCTCAGCCTTGTTTCAAGAGGTCTGTACTGGCTGGTTTTGTGTGTCAATTTGACACAAGCTAGAGTCATCAAAGAGGAAGGAGCCTCAGTTGAGGAAATGCCTCCATGAGAGCCAGCTGTCAGGCATTTTCTCACTCAGTGATCAATGAGGGTCCCCGGGCTGGTTGTCCTGGGTTCTATAACAAAGCAGGCTGAGCAAGCTATGCGAAGCAAGCCAGTAAACAGCACTTCCTCCATGGCCTCTACATCAGCTCCTGCCTCCAGGATTCTGCCCTGCTTGAGTTCCTGTCCTGACTTCCTTTGGTGATGAATAGCAATGTGGAAGTGTAAAATGAAAAACCCTACCTCCCCACCTTGCTTTTTTGATCATGGTGTTTTGTCGCAGCAATAGAAACCCTAACTGAGACAAGGCCTCTTTCAAGCCCCTGTGGTAGGGCTGGGATCCTGCTCCTGTAGCTGCCTGGGCATNNAGGGTCCACAGNACTTTACACAGACTTCTTAAACATCACTGTGACAGGCAGCCCTCTGACTTCCCTTACTATGGGATAAAAAGGGTTTCCAGACATTTCCGAGAGAAGATGCAATGTGTGAAGNACCCTGAGTGTGNGAAGAAAGATACCCCAGTGAGTGGAGCATCAGAATTCTGGGACAGGAGACTAGGGGAGGGAATATTCGAGAACAGAGAGATGACTCTTTAGTAATTCAGCCAGATCTGTGAAAGGACAAGTAGGTTTGTTTCTAAGCAGGAGGCAAATGGGGCTAGAGTAGATTTTCTATCCCCATGGGCCTGGGGGCTTCACTTCCATGGAGCAATTCCTTGTATCTAAGCTCTGGAGAAGAGGGCCTCTGAGCCCCTCATCTCCCACTCAGCCACACACACCATATGTATGTACAAGGCATACATGTCCACATACATAGGCACACACTATACATATACACAAGTCCTACGTGATTCAGACAATTGCACAAATACATTTGACACATAAGGAACATGTACACAAGCATGCATGCCATACATCTTGCACATATGTACAATACACATTGTACACCGTGTGTATACATGTACACAGTGTACAAATATACACAGCTATATATTACTCATAACTCATGCGTCCACAATCAGGTGTACATGTACACAACGTACACACGCTATGGGTATAGGTGTCCATGCTCACACTCAAGCACACAGCTACACACACCTAGAGGTCCTTTTCTTTTTCTTTTAATTTTGTTTTGTTTTTTGAGACAGAGTTTCTCTGTGTAGCCCTGGCTGACTTGGAAATAACTCTGTAGACCANCTGGGGGCTTCACTTCCATGGAGCAATTCCTTGTATCTAAGCTCTGGAGAAGAGGGCCTCTGAGCCCCTCATCTCCCACTCAGCCACACACACCACATGTATGTACAAGGCATACATGGCCACATACATAGGCACACACTATACATATACACAAGTCCTACGTGATTCAGACAATTGCACAAATACATTTGACACATAAGAAACATGTACACAAGCATGCATGCCATACATCTTGCACATATGTACAATACACATTGTACACCGTGTGTATACATGTACACAGTATACAAATATACACAGCTATATATTACTCATAACTCATGCATCCACAATCAGGTGTACATGTACACAACATACACACGCTATGGGTATAGGTGTCCATGCTCACACTCAAGCACACAGCTACACACACCTGGAGGTCCTTTTCTTTTTCTTTTAATTTTGTTTTGTTTTTTGAGACAGAGTTTCTCTGTGTAGCCCTGGCTGACTTGGAAATAACTCTGTAGACCAGGCTGGCCTCAAGCTCACAGAGATCCACCTGCCTCTGCCTCTGGAGTGCTGGGATTAAAGGCACAGGCCAACACCACCTGGCTCATGAAGGCCCTTTTCATATGCCCGGGGAAGAAACTG
>LZPO01076013.1:87627-100421 GCA_001675575.1 Neotoma lepida | reverse complement strand
CTGCTCTATCCAGTGCTACAGGTGACCTTGGGAATTTTGGAGCCCTGGAGGTGCCTATAATGCCACAGCAAATAATGCCCGAGCAAATGTCCAGCAGTTGCCATGGAATTTCTTTCACTGGTGTAAAGAGACTGAGAAAGACTTCTCTGTGGCCATAGCTCATCATCTGTCTACTCACTTAACAACCCCTCCCCCCATGGCCTGACACTGCGATTGTGGCTCCATCCTTTGAAGCTTTCATCATATTTTGTCATCCTCGCTGTGTGTGCATACCTAACCTCGTGGTGCTCTCTTCCTCAGCTGATTTTTTTTGTCCTATCAATCACTCCTGGGGGCCTATGACTCCCAGAAGGAAGAGCACAGGGTCCGTGTCTGCGGAAAGGCTTTGCTGCAGTCTGCCCATGGCCAGAAGCTGCTTGGCTAGAGCACTTCAGTCCTCAAAGCTGAGAATTGGAGCCACATAGAAAACCGAGTTCTTCCCCTTTGCTTCAATGGAAGAGGCCTAGAAAGTTGGGGGGCTTTCTGTAAACCNTACAGCTTGGCACTGATAAAAGCAGGACCAAATGCAGGTCTGATCTTATGGCTCATCCCTGTTTACCCTCTCAGATGACTGTTTTTAAAATCCCCTTTGAAATGTTGGGGTATAGCTCACCCATAATGTTTCCCTAGCGTGTTCAATCTCCAGCACCACACACACACACACACACACACACACACACACACACACTCCATTTTGAAAAGAGTACTGTATCCACATAGTTCTGAAAGATAAAGGGAGCTTCTATCATAACAACGCCTCTCCACATCTGGAGTCACTCATGTTTCCTTCCGAAAAGAATCCATGTGGTCAGTTTCTAGTAGGTTCTATAAATATACCTATGTGGGTACAGTCTTTGTGTGACCCTCACTTTTTACCTGAAAGGCTGTGTTCAGTGAACACCATTGACCAGAGTAATTGCATTTCCTGTGTTCACATCTTTTTTGCCCCCATTCTGAATGAATTTTGAGTGGTTTTATGGTTGCCTTTCTCTGACACCCCATTCTGACTTGTGTTACTTCCCCCAGTTTCTTATTTTGCATTATTCTGCTCACTCATCCACAAAGGACAGCAGGTTCTGTGACAAAGAGCTAAGCAGAGCTGGCCATTTTATTATCAGATGTTTCCTTTAACTCTTTGCCAGGACCTTAATGGCTAAAAGCTCTCCTGTGGCTAACCTCAAACAGCAAGGCAGGCGAAGATGTCTTCTCTGAAGTACATTATATGATGTGTCTGCATAGAACTTAATTTTCTAGTTATATTTTCTTTTGGCTAATTGTAACTCACACACACACACACACACACACACACACACACACACACACTGAGTGCCCTGAATGTTGATTGGCAGAGAAAACTACTTGGGACTTAGAAGTCTCTGTAACCAATATACAGAGTAAATAAGACAGAACAGAGATCCAAAAATGTCAAGGCCAAATACGAACTTAATGAGCAAGCAATTGAATTTAGAAGAGGAAACTGAGGTAGAGAATAGCGACTTGCTATGGTGNTGATTATGATGATGGTGATGGTGAGGCTGACNCCGATTGAACACTAACTATGTATCTGTTACTNTCANAACCCTGAGAACCATCATTATAGCTCATCTATACTTGAGGAAGCTGAGNCACAGGCAAGAGAAGTAATGTGTCATCAGTGGCTGGGATAGAGCCCAAGTAGCCTGGTCTACAGTAAATGGTCTTAAATACATTGGTTGTAATTTGCTAAAAGGGATGACAGAAGTGGATGTGTATTGAACATCTGAAGGATCAGGCACCATCTTTGACCACTGGAAACACATCTCCTCAGATGATGTCTCTGCCTTAGTGGGGGTCTAGGGAAGTACTCACATGAACTACTAATCAGTAATTGTGACAAAGACTATTCTACTAGACATGAGGACAGCTTGTTGGGAGGGTCTGAGGAAGGCATCTACTATCTACTCATGTTTTCCATTCATTTTCATTTTATCCTACCAGCTCATGGAGAGTTGGGTGACTTCTGCTCAAACCGGACACACTTTCAGCCAGGATGAGAGACAAAGGCATGACCCCATGCTGAGGGGTAAGCGAGTTGGTTTTTCAGTTTCTCCTGGTGTTCTGTTGATGTAGTTTCTGAGCAATAATTAATCTGTCTTGCTCTCCCAGTATCCCTTGCCTAACACTTTATTCTATGCTTAGACTTCCATACCTGAGTCTTTCTTGCAAGCTTGGTCGTGACCATAAAGTTCNCAGAGAAATGGAGCCTTACACACTTTCCTAGCCAATTTGCTCTCCTCTATACATAACAAAACTCTTGTTAAAATAGTTAGGCATAATAACCCTCTCCAGCAGTAACCACCCACTCATGATGAAAAGGCATGCAGTTAAAATAGGATTTAATGAAATATAAAACCCCAGGTACAATTAGGCGTTTTATTCACAGCTCCTTGACTGTCCCCATATTCTTTCTAATCACGAAAATCTTGCCCTGGCTCTCACCTCTGCTTTGGGGAACACCAATTCACCAGTCCTGAATAATCTGTCTTGCCGACAGACCCTCTGCTGGGGCTCTGAGATGTGAGGCCAGGTTGATTCATCATCAAAAGCTGCATTCAGACTGCTTTCCCTGGTCACTGGGGCTTTCCTGTGTGTCAGCCACCAATGGTTTGTTTACTCAACTTGATTTACAAAAGGCTTGGCCAAACCATTGCCTTGGGGTCTGCTACATCTAGTTTATTCCCTTGTCCACCCCGAGGAGAGGCCTTGAGGGAGAGATTTAGTATCTCTGTCTACAGTTGGATAGACCAGTGTGATTATCTAAACGGAAGAATGGAAGAGGAGGGGAAGAAAGTAACCGAGGAGCAACCAGGTATCAACCCAGAACTGTTATAGGCATCTCTAAAGGGGCCTCNCAAGTACTCCCTCCGTGGGTAATATCTGTGTCAACAGAAGAAGACATAAGAGACGTTTCATGGTTCTAGTTTCATTCTCTAGTTTCATTCTATTGTTGACTTAGGCACAGCTTAGACCACACAGGCTGTAATCATCACGGAACCCATGCTAGAGCCAAGTACAGAGTTATGCCTCATTTTTCAGAAAAAAAAAGAAATGAAGCCCAGAGAGGGAAGTTAGTTGCCAAGGGCCACACAGAGTGTGCCATGTAGGTGGCACAGCTTAGATTCCAACCCACTTCAGACTCAAATGTGTTGGTAATGGCAGAATTCTGGGAGCCAAGAATGAAAAGTGACAAAGTATGTGTCAGTGCAATTCAGTTCTACAGAAACCCCTGGGGGGCGGCGGAGAAGGCAGAATTGNCTGGGGACAGACGTGGGCCTCTGAGGATCTGCTGCGGCTGTGGGGGTGCTCCGCTTTCAGCTTTGGAGAGATGCCAATCAGAGCGAAGCTCAAATGGCAGAAGCCTATTGGTTAGGAAGAGGTCTAGGGAAGTCTCCAAGGGTGTAAGTTCCAAGCTGGGCTCAGTAAGTTAGAGCCACACAAAATACTTTCCCTCTCAACATTCAGATGGCATGACACACTGAGAGCCACCACGTGGTCACGAAGTAGGAACTCATGTCTACAAACCATGGTCTGTCATCCTAGGCTCCTTTGTCTCTTCCCTCCTATCTCCTCCCCTACTTTTCCTCCTTCTCTTTTCCCACCCCCTGCCTTCCCCTTCCCTGCCCTCAGACTTGCTTTCCTCATAACACTTCCTAAGCCCATACCTGCCTACACCTACTCATCCATGTCTCTCCACAGCCTACAGCACTAACATGTAACATTAGACTCACAACGGTTTTTTGGAAAATCTTGGAGTGATAAAGCCAAGCTCATAGCTTGGTGAGTCACAGGAGCTATGAAAAAATCTCCTAGCCTCTGAACTGGCAATGCCACACTCTAGAAGTTTCTCCAGGGACACAAACCCCCAAATCATGATGGAACTATGAAGATATTCANAGGAAGGCTCTTCATAGAAAAAACATTAAAGTGTCCCCATGCCCAACAATAGAGAAGTCATTGGACAAATGATGGAAAGACACAATGTCCCCAGGAAATCATGCTGTTTTATAGAGAACATGATGAAGGTGCTCATACTTTGTTTGCATCAGATATGGAAAATACAGAGTAAACATAACCAGAGACCAGAGAGCACGCCCACTCTGCCCACGGCTGTACAGAAAGTAACTTTGAATGTGAAGGATGCTCATAAATAGGCTATTTCATAAAGTTCTTTCGATTTGGGGTCAAACAAGACCCAAGCCCACCAGTGTGTGTGGAGGCATGTTGTAAGAACTGTCCCTGTAAAGTGACAATACTAGTATTTTATGTCATGACCCCTCCTACCTTTCAGCCAACCTAACAATCCTCCCCAGCCAGTACTGTAGTAAAAGCCAGNACCAACCAGTAAAAGTGACCACAGCAGTCATCTTGATGTGGATGATAATGCTCGCCCTGACCTTTGTGTGTTCTAGAATGTTCCTTCTTGGCTTGGAACTCCTGAGCCTGCCTTCATTATCAGTGTTTACCAAGACCTTCACCTGTCTCAATCCCCTTTAAACACAAACCCTAGTAATGAGTGGTATCATAGATACCTTGTGACCAAAGAATGATGACAATAAAATCTTACTGTTAACANACACGTACCTGTACACACCTGTGGACATGCATACTCATGAATACACACACTAATTAAAGGCCACCGTGTTAGTTACTTTTGGGTCACCATGGCAGAATGCCTGCCAGAAACAACTTTGAGGAGGAAAGATTCATTTGGCTCATGAGGGTTTAAGAGGATTTCAGTCCATCATGGCAGGGATGGCATGGTGGGGCAGCTAGATCATGATGATGAGAGTGTGGCTAAGGCTCTTCACATCACAGTGACTAGAAAGCAAGAACCAGAGACAGCATAACCTTCAAAGACCTGCTTAGAGCAGCTTCCTTCTACCAGTAGGACTCACCTCCCTAAGTTTCTAGAATAGCACTATTAGCTGGGGGGGGGCAAGTATTTAAATATGAGCCTCTGGGGAGCATTTCAGATTCAAATCATAACATCCAACCTGGATCAAACTCTGCCCAATAAAGAAGAGTTTAGAGGAGAATGACCTCCAAGCACAGGCTTTTCAAGGGTCCTTTCTGCTTGCTGTCACCTGTTCCTGGTCTCTTTCCAGTAACCTTACCAACTACTGATTGAAATTTTGGCTAGATCACTTGATCTAGTGCCCTCAATCCTGGTTGNACGTTGATCACCATAAAGGGATGTGTATTTTTCAACCACAACCACACTCCACACATCTCTATGGTTTGAATGTCCTTTGGCCTACTTTTTCCAATTTAGAGGTAGTGTGAGAAGGTTAGGAAAATTATCATTTGAGCAGTTGACATGTACGTCACAAAAATCAATAATTAATAATAATAATTACAATGAAATAAATGTAGTTTAAGAGGGAAGAAATGTGACGGATATGGTATTTGGATCTCTGCACATATCTTGTTTAATCCTCTCAGTAACTATAATGAAACAGATGCCACTATTTCTATTATATTATGGAGAATTCCAAGACTGAGAAATATAAAGTGATTTATTACAGTCAAACTCAGGCTTGGCTGACATCAAATCCTCCCAGCTCTTGCCTCACACAGTACAACCTCCCAGGTACTAAAGCCTCCATATGATGGCTATGGATAAGGAAGCTNTNCTTTTCTTGGTGCCTGCTGACTCTTTATTTATGTAACAATCCTGTTAACACTATTATTTGTTTTTTGGGGGGGAGGTTGGTTTTTTGTTTTTTCTTTGGAACCTCTATAGAAGNGAAATGAATATATTTTGGAAAGTAAAAGATAGACTTAAGATTCAAAAGGACCTGAGAGTCTGAGTGTGTGGCCAAAGCCTGACCAAAAAGGGAAACACAAAACAACCACCCACAAAGATAAAAGCACTAAAAATAGGTGCTGCTTCGTGTTGGGTCAAACTCTATATGTTTCATAAAATCCCGAATATTTTAGCCCCAAATGATAGCACGGTCTCATAGTGAGGATCCCGAGCCTTTAGGATCATCATTTGTTCTGTAATATTCACACAGGTATGGAGGAAAGGGTAGGTTGTATTTCAGGGTTAACCAGGCCATGCTGAGAGAAGGTGAAGATCTGGTCTGTGGTGTTCAACAGAGGCGCCAAAGCTGTCTCTTATACACATCTAGATGTGTATAAGAGACAGACCCACTCCCATTCCCACCTCTTCTAAAACAAGGTGTCCCATGGTGAGTCCCCAGAGTCTGGCACTCTCAGCCAAGGCAGGACAAGACCCTCCTCCCTGCGCCAAGACTGTGCCAGGCGTCCCACCTCAGGCACTGGGCTCCAAAAAGTCAGCCCCTGCACCAGGGACGGATCCTGATCCTACTGCCTGGGGGGCTCAGACACTTCAAGCCAAACAACTGTCTCAAGCCTCCAGAGGGCCCAGTTCAGCACCATGGGGGGCTCCACGGTTATTGGTCCACAGTTCATGCATTTCCACCAGTTTGGCTGGCTTCATGATCTCAATGTCTCTTGTTCATTGAACCTCTCCTCTCTCCCATCAGTTGAACTCCTGGAGCTCTGCATGGTGCCCAGCCATGAATCTCGCATCTGCTTCCATCTGTCTCTGGATGAGGGCCCATCAGGGCTTCTGAGCCATGGGTCCATAGTTCATGCACTGTCTCTTATACACATCTAGATGTGTATAAGAGACAGGCTCTGCATGGTGCCCAGCCATGAATCTCGCATCTGCTTCCATCTGTCTCTGGATGAGGGCCCATCAGGGCTTCTGAGCCATGGGTCCATAGTTCATGCATCTCCACTAGTTTGGTTGGCCATCTCTGCACACCCTCCCATCGTGATCTCTTAGTCCCTTGCTCATAGAGGGCCCCCTGTCTCCCATCGATTGGGCTTTCACTCTCTCATTGGCTGTTGCTTCAGCCACCATCAAGGGGCCAAAGTTGCCCTGCCGTCCTGTTTCTGATAGCTAAATGGTTATACATCACATAGGTTAATGTTCCNAATTGGTTATGTGGCTGTCAGCTGAGCTATGCCGTGGGTCCCCATTTGACAATAGGGAGTTTTGTGGTATTTAAATGTTTCTATTTCTTTTTTTGTTTTTTAAGCGAAAAACAATGACAGGCCAATTTTACCACATCTTTTTCCCCTGCAGGAAAGAACAATAAAGGAGAGATAGAATTCTATTAGTGAAAACACGTCTGCCTCTCCTGTCTCCTTCAGTANCATTTTTGGGCTTTGCTCTGTAGGAGGGGTGCATCTGACAGCAGGATTCTGACATGTGGAGGGTGTCAGATACCAGATCACAGTAAGTAGACTTTGTCTGTTAGCTTCCTGCATGCAAGCTTCCCATGCAGAGTGGTTTTAATCTATTTATTGTTTATTTTTGGGTTGTTTTTTCCTGCTCAAATCTATTCATTGATGAGATTGAGAGAGGTGAAGTGTCCGCTCTGACTTGTGAACTATCAGCACTGTGGTCTTTTAAATGTGGAAGTGGAATTTAACCTGAAGGAAGAGATATTTTGGTAATGAATTCTAAGTCTCACTTTTCTTCAGAAATTTTAAAACATTCCTCAGCTAAGCCCTCACCCTCACCACATTCCAACTGTCACCANGGGCTCTCAGTGCTAAATCCCTTTCTAGCCCATGTGTGTTCTGTGCTCCCAGGCCGCGCTCCCTGAGCCCAGACCCCGTTCTTCTAGTTCTTCTCTTTGTCTTGGTCTCTTCCCTTCCTGCCCATCTCCCACTCAGCCATCCTGATGATGCCCTCACTCTGCTTCAAAGCTCCCAATGGGTCCTCGTCGCTTACTGCAGAACTTCGCAGCCTGTGTGTTAAGACACACAATGANGCTGGACGTGGTGGCACACGCCTTTAATCCCAGCACTGGGCTCAGAGGCAGGTGGATCTCTGTGAGTTTGAGGCCAGCCTGGTCTACAAAATGAGTTCCAGGGAAGCCAGGGCTGTTACACAGAGAAACCATGCCTGGAAAAAACAAAAAACAAAACAAAACAAAACAAAAACCCACAAAAATCACTCATAATGAGTTGTGAGGAGTACAGACATTGATTGTCACAGGTTTGGGGAAGAAAGCTCAAAGCTCAGCCTTGCCCACTGGTCCCAGCGTGCTATATATAGGTCATCTACTTTCTATTTGAGAAAACAAAACAAAACAAAACAAGACGCTGTGAGCACATCTAGTTGGGAAGACCCTTCTGCCCCAGTAGCCTCTCATGCAGCTTCCCACCCTACGGGCCTCTTGCCCAGCTATTTAAGTCTCATGCTTTCCCAGCAGAAGGCCACAGTTTTGCAATGTTACGCATTGAACTGGTCCAGATGAGAACTTCATTCTTTCCCAGTTGGTGAATGTCTACTTAGTATTTGAGACCCTGCTCAAGAGTCTCCTGTTTAAAGCTCTCCCTTACTTCTAACCAACGTGATGTCACACTCTTCGCTGCTCCATCACCAGCTGGTAGGGGGAGCTTGTGAAAGTTACTAGAACTCGGAGTCTTAATTTCCTTGTTTGAAAAATGGAGATAATAATACCTGCCTTGCAGGGTTAGCCTAAAGATTAAATAAAATAACACCTGGAAGCCCCTGAACACAGAGCTTTGGAATTTAGTAAGCACTTGGTACATACATTTGTTGAGTAATAAATGGAGGTTGTTGTGATCAACTACCCAGCTTTGCCAGTGTGTTCTCCTGTAATTGTGCACTGGTTGGGAACTTCCCCTTTGAAGATTCTCNCCTGCATCCCAACACAATAGACTCTACTCTTCTAGGATTCTAGCTCCATGTAGGAAGGGACCGCCAGCCTGGGCCCTGGTGTATCCCAAACTCCCGTAACGGTCATATGGAAGACCTTCCTGACGTTTGTTGACACTTTCCTCAGGGGGCTCTTGTGGGGGTCAAGTGTGATGGTACATGTGGACTATTTTGAAAACATAAACATTGTATGAACGTATTGTGGATCTAGCCTTGCCCTTCCCTTCACAGCTGATGCATAGGTTGAGGTGCCTGCACGTGAACCTGAATGCATACTCCTGCTCCCTCAGGTTCTAAGGAAGTGTGAGAACCATGTAGATGCTAGCATTTTTATTGGTTGGGTGGAGGTATCTGACGCCAGCTTTCTAGTTGACTTCATTATCTTCAGAAGTAGGTATCAGAGCAGGAGTCTTATGTAGATTGTATTTCTAATACAAACTTAGTTCTGGATATTTTTGAACACTGAGTCCAGTCACCCAAGTTCTTTATACCAGGGTGTGGTCATCCTCATCAAGGAAGTCACCTAGAGAAGGACAGGTGGAGGATTTTTGAGTGGGCTTTACCATGTGAAACTAGAGCCCCTCAGCTGGTCCAATATGAGTGGTGCAGTTTATAAATGAGGAAATTAAGGGCTAGAGAGAATCATAGATGTTTTTAAAAGTTATTATTTATTTTGGGGGGGGGATGGGGAAGCACCTGTGCACATGCATGGAAGCTAGAGGAGGACATTGAGTATCTTACTCTATCAGTCTTTACCATATTCCCTTGAGATAGGGTCTCTTGTCCAGTCTAGAGTTAGGCTGACCATCACCAGGTCCCAGTGATTGTCCTATCTCTGCCTCCCTTCTGACAGTGTTGGGGTTACAGGCATGCATGTGGTCATAATTTTACATGGGTTGGCGATTCAAACTCAGATCTCCATGCTTGGGTGGCAAGCACTCTTACCCATTGAACCATCTCACCAGCATCCGCTCCTCAAGCAGGAATCTTTCCAAGGCCATCTGCCTCTGGGTTTCCCCCTCTCACTGACCTAAGGAGGTCTCTATCAGAATGCCTTCCAGCAGAGGAAGTGGAAAGAACTGCAAAGAGATTAGCCCTGTGGACCCCATTAAAGAGTGCAAAGGTGTGTGCTCAGTAGCTCAGGCCTGAGACTAGATCTCAAGAGTGAATATTTTCTAAGCATAAAAGAGAGTGGCCACAGTATAGCACAAAGAGTTCAAGGCCAGGTTGGTGGGGTGTGAGCATGTGCNCATGTACGGAAGGGTACCTTCACTTTTATTATATTGACAGTCAGACTGTGTTTACTTTATGCTGGAAATTTAGCTGGAGGAATAGAATTAACAGGAAGCTTTTAGATAATTAAAACAGGGAGTAGAATGGATTGCAACAGGTGAGAAAGAGGAAACCGACNATAGCAGCCTAAGCTGCTTCAGTGGTCAAGGATCTGGGCACAGCAGTGACCATGCGCAAGGAAGGGATGGAAGGGGGCAGGTCATAGGTGAAGGATTAGGGAGGAAGAATCTACATGAAAGTCCTTAATGAAGAAGCGGTAACAATTAGTTGGATGCCAAGGTGATTAAGTGAAACTCAGCTAGGTAAACAAGGCTGCCACACTCATCCCTTAAAATGCTAAAAAGGCCCCAAAGACAAGGAATCTTATTTAAATAAACAGCTTTGCTTGAATAAGAGGGATTTCTCACCCGGGATAGAGAACTAAGCTAATTAAGGAAAATGACTCACTGGCCTTCAGCTTATTATTTAAGAAAGCTCCAAATGTGTGTGCTCTTACACNGAGATGTTTACTTAGATCTTAATAACCACGGAGGGTCCCTCTAAGCTACTGCATCTACCTGTTCCTTCCTCCCCCCACACTGCTTCCCAAGCCCCAGCTCTGAAGGGAAGCAGACCTTCCCTGAAGTTCAAGGCCCAGGTTCTATGGTACTGGGGTTCCTGGTACTTCCTGTTGCTTGCTTTTCACTCTTTTCCTCTGAGCGGACTCTCACCTCAATCAACTTATCTGGACTTGAACTTGGATGTCCCTTCTTTTTGGATTCTTGACCCCCTGGGTCATCTTGTTGAAACAACTCCTGGAATCTCCAGTAGCCAGCTCAGTCAGAAATCAAGCTCCAGATCTAGGTGGCCCACCCACCGGCTGGTACACTCACTCATTCAGAAACTCTGTGCTGTTGAATGAATGAATAATGAATGAAGAGGAGAAAAGGGGAAAACAAGGTAGGAGGGTAGAAGAAATCAAAGGAACAATTTTATTTCAGTAAATGAATTTAACCTAGATGACACCCCAAAAAACGGATTGAGTTGGTTTATTTCTGGAAAAGGCGCACCACCTACGTATCAACATTATGACTCACTTTCATAAAGTAGATAAAGATGATTTTTAATAGGAAAAAAGATTGAGCAGATAGTGTCATTGAACTGCATGATCCTCCTGGTGATAACTGTCTGTCTCTCTTGTGAAGTAGACACGGTTGGAGCTGGACCAGGCAGGAGTCCAGCATTGAAGGAGCAGTGAGCCACACATTGAAAAGCTTCTCTTGATTTGGGCCTGATAAACTCTCATCACACTACAACCACGGATTAGAATTAGTTCATTCTGTTTGATTGGACTACCTTCTCCCATCCTCAGCAGGTCCTGATGCTGTTACATCATCCTGGGTCTTCTCTCAGTTCTGTCATTACCCCTCCCTCATCTTTCCCTCCTCCTCTTATCCTCAGTCTCTCCTCCTCACTCTCCTTTACTGCTGCTGAAGCTCCTGGGGTGTGAGGAACTGGGAAGCCATGGGATCCTGGCTGAGCAAAGGTCAGTCCTAGGCCCTGTGTCAGTAGTGTTAGTGTGTTCTAGGAGTGATGTAAGACAGGTGCAGACTCCTTCTGTGTCCTCAGTTTGTTCCCGTGTGCCCCTGTCAGTGTCTGAGATGTGGCCTGGTTGCTTCTCCAGGCGACCTTCAGCAACACCCCCCTGAGTGTGGGCATAAGAGCCATTTGTCCTGACATTATTGACATTGGCTTCTGAAACTCTTGGTTTGATGTGATGGTCTGTCCACAGACACGGCTCTCTCTTGTTGCCATGAAACCCATAAATGTGAGGGTAAAGGAAGAAAAAAGGGAAATTCCTTGAAAGGCAAAAAGAAGACATAAGTGGATCCCAAATTGGAGTCCATATCTACAAGGCTGAACACAAATAACTAAGCAGCAGTGATGTGTGGGAACTGATGTGCCCACTGAAGGGAGTCCTGCTAGAGAGAGGTGTGTGCTTCAGCCCACAGAGTCCCATGGAACCTGTGTTCCCAAACTGAATGTACCATTTCCCCCTCCGCCTCTGCTGTCACTACCACCTCCTCCCTCAGCAGATTCCCCAAATGTGCCCTCTTCACCTGTGGTACTTATCCCAAAGNGTGGCAGCATTGCATCCACCAAAAACCAAAACACATCCCCCACATCCCCCTCAAACTATGGTGCAGACGTCTGTGGCGGCAGACGTCATTTCATGGGGCTGTGTATTCCTATATCTGTTCTTCACCACACCAGGAGGTCTTACAGACCATTTCCTTCCTGACAGTGACCTTAATATTGAACATGGTGTGTGGCACGTGAAGACATTAAATAAAGATTGGGCAGAAAATCTCTCACCTCTGAAGGATATTTTTGTACCTATGAATTGATCATCTCTCTTCCTTACCTCATGAAGTCAATCAAGCATGACCATGTTTTTACCAAAGTGGCTTCAAAACTAAGTAACACAATATTATTACCATAGGGTACTATACTGTCAGAGCACAGAATATTGATTGATACTCTCTATTACTGTAATACCAATGTTAGATGCTTGTCCATGGAAACTTAGGGTTGTTTTTAAAATATGTGTTTGTTTGTTTTCTTCATGTGTGTGTAAGTGTGTGAAAGCACTCATGCCATGTCACACATATAGAAATAAGAGGACAACTTTAAAGTTGTGTGTGTGTGTGTGTGT
>LZPO01076013.1:62258-87592 GCA_001675575.1 Neotoma lepida | reverse complement strand
GAAAGCACTCCTGCCATGTCACATGTGGTAGTAAGAGAACACTTTTCAAGAGTCAGCTGGTTCTCTCCTTCCACCGTGTGGGTCCTGGGAATTGAACCCAGGTCATTAGACTTTTTGGCAAGCACTGTTATCTAGTAAGTCACCTTGCAAACCCTACCTTGATTTTTGAGACAAAGTCTTTTTTCATTGGACTGGAGCTTGCCAAGTAGATTAAGTTGGCTGGCCACTGAGACCCAGAAGTCTGCCTGTCTCTGTTATAAGCATACCTCACACCTGAGTGTTTGGTTTAGTGTTGGTTCTGGGGCTTGAACTCAGATCCTTATCTTGTGTAACAGCACTTTATTGACTCAAATGTCCCTTCAGCCACCTATGACAACTCTTAATCTTTTTAAAATGTTTTATTTTAATTATGATTGTGTGTACATGATGTGTGTGGAGGGGGCTTATGCACTCTACATCTGGAGGTCAGAAGACACACTTTGGGGAGTCTGTTCTCTGTCTACCTTTATATGGGTTTCAGAGATTAGGCTCATCAGCCTTGTGGGGCAGTGTTTGACCTGCTTAGCCATCTCTCATGCCCAGTCTATGTGTAAGAGATGACACTGAGCTTTGAGGGAAGCAGGTGGCACTCAGAAGCCCCTTTAGCCTGAGCACCAGAATCTCTGGGTTTATACCCCAATTCACCTGCTAATTGTTTGTTTCTCTCTCCAAGGCAGATCTGTGATCTACACAATAGAGACTAGACTACTCAGACCAGATCCCCTCTAGGATGTGTGTTTCTCTAAGGATGTGTGCATCTGAGCTGATCATTAACCTCAAACCGAAACAGGCATAGCCTCATCTTCAGAGACACCCTGAGCACCAGACTTGCCTCCTTAGGTGAGGAATGTGCACCAGCAAGGACAGAGGTTAGGGACTGTGGGTTGATCTGAGGGAGCAGCCTCGCTTTGATCCTCAGGCTCAGAACCTATGTAAAAAATACCTCTGAAGAAGCTGGACACTGACTGAGCCGGGGTTTGATCCTTTCCTTGTATCCTGCGCTGTTCTGTCTTTTTATGTTTTTCTAGAAGAAACAAATTACTCAAATAGAGTCCAGAGACCGTTTTCTCTTGGAACGCACACCTGCTGGTTCCAATGATGTTTGTTGTACATGAGATTGCTTGGGGCCTGGGAGGAAAACTTCTCTTAGTGCTTTATATATATATAAAGGAAGGCTGTATTTCATTCAGCCATTAGTCACCAGGTCCAATGACAGTGACTAGGGCTATCTCGGGGCATGATGGAGCCTTATTTGTAGTTAGAAAGGATCACTTAGGAAAGCACAGACCTACCCTGGAGCCCCCTGTGCATTTGATCTGTGAAGGGGTGGCCCAAACGCTTGCTCANTTCTGACTCTGTCCCAGATTAAGGAGGAGAGGAAGTGAGGAGAGACGTGGGACCAGATGTAGGCAGGGTGCCACTCTGACTGCTTTCCATCTCACTTGAGCCGTTCAGTTGTGCTTCTGGGTTTCTAGGTATGAATAGGCCGATTCATAGGTGGTGAAATTGACACTTATAGTGTTAAAGTCATTTGCTTGAGATTTCACATTCAGTGTGGAATTTGAACCCACATATTTCTCATTCTGAAGACTATATTCTTTCTACTAGATAATGCAGTGGTTCTCAACCTTCCTAAATGTAATTTTGCTATTGTTATGAATCATAATGTAAATACCTGATGTGCAGGATATCTGATCTGCAACCCCTATGAAAGGGTCATTTGCCCCAAAGGGGTTACAAACCACAAGTTGAGAACCACCGAGATAATGTCCTTAACATCTTATGTGCGCCCTGACATTCTAAGCTAGTGTGTGCATGCTGGTTAGTCTTTGTCAATGCCAACATGACACAAACTAAAGTCATCTGGGAAGAAAGGCCCTGTGGCCATGTCTGTGGGAGGATTTTCTTGATTGTTAAATTGATATCGGAGTGCCAAGCCCACTGTGGGTGGTACTATCCTTAGGAAAGTGNGCCTGGGCTGTGTAAGAAAGGTAGCTAAGCTGGCTAAGGGAAGCACCAGTAAGCAGTGTAACTCCATGGTCTCTCCTTTAGTTCCTTTGGTAGGTTCCTGCCTTGGCTTCCCTCTGTCATGGACTGTAACTTATAACTTGTAAGCCAAATAAAGGCTTTCCTCCCCTAAGTTGCTTTTGGTCAGTGTTTTATCACACCAATAGAAACCTAACAAAACAGTGTGTGTGTGTGTGTGTGTGTGTGTGTGTGTGTGTGTGTGTGTGTGTGTGTGTGTATGGGTGCCAGTGGTCATAGTCAGTCCTGGGAAATGCCAGGCTCCCATGTTTTCTGTGCATGCCCTTTCTCACAGGCAGGAAACTGTGGGTTCTTTGAGTACCTGTTGGTTTTGCTAGAAGCAGAACACTTCAGAATTTGGGAAATTGAGAGATAACTTCTTTTCTGTGCTTGGAGAAATCATTAGCACCCTCAATGGTGTGGCAGGTAGCCCAGAGCTTAGGGAAAACANAAAGGTTTTCATCTGGATGTGGACGAGACATTTTCCTGTCATCAGCTACATCTTTATCTCACTTCTTACCCTATACTTTTGTTGGAGAATCATCTGTCTCCTTGGTTTCAAGTNTCATGAATGAAATTATGTCCCCCTAACTCCTGGCCTTCTGCTAAATCTTTCTCCTGAGTTTGGTGCCTGGATCTGCAACTCCTTTTGTATGCATCACTGATGTCCCTCAGACACTTGGACTTCAGCTGGACCGGTGATGTTCTCCTCATCTCTTCTTCCTAACAATCTCCCTCTTAAGTTTCTTACTCCAGTAAGTGTCTCCACTACCCACCAACACACCCACACCAGAATTCCTGGTATCATCTTTGACTTTTTTCTNTGCCTATCCCTAAGTACCATTGTCCCAGACTCTTTGTGTCTCTCTAGTACACCTCCTTTTTCTCACTCTCTCCATTCTCAGAGGCTTCCCCAGGATTGTGTCACTCGGAATACCACTGGCCCCACNGCCACCCACACCTATCCACACCTATCCAAGCTGCTGCCAAGTTGAAACACTTCTCTCGTCTACTGTAGATCAATCCCTTGGGTTCCCCTTGGCTTTCAGAATAAAGTGTAAGCTCCACAGTGGTCTTTGGGATTGCTGTCAAGCACATAAGGACCTGGGTTTGAATATCACCNCTGTAACTTGTTACAAATGTGACCTTGACCGAGCCATGAAACCTCTCCAATTCTGCCTCCTTATCTTTAATATGGAGCTAATAACACTGACGTTGTAGATCTTGTGAACATTGGATCAAATGAGAGTAGTAAATGCAACCTATTAAACCAGTGCCTGGTGTATAATAAACCAAGCTTTCAATGGTAGCCAACCTCAAATGGCAGCACCCTAAAGTGTTACTGCAGCTTTTAATGGTGAGACACAAGAAGTCTCATGATGTCCAGATTTCTCCTTAATGGAGTTCTCATGAACTCCAAATTAGNAAGTGATTTTTTTCCCCCAAATATAGTATGCTGTCATTTTCCCAATGCATAGTACAGACAATGTATGGAACCAACACGGCAGACATCAGAGACATCCATGTTCTAAAAGTCAATGAGATCAAGTGCACTACAAAACTACCCAGTCAGCCTGTGTGCAAGGGCAGTGTCCTGGTTTCGTTTCCATTGCTGTGATGAAATGTTCTAACCAAGGGCAACTTCGGGGAGAACGGAGTTTATTTCATCTTACTGTTTCAGATCACACTCCATCATTGTGAGGAGTCAAGGCAGGATGTCAACTAGCCATAACGCACTCACAGTCAAGGGCAGAGAGAAATGTATGCATTCATATTGGCTTGCTTGCTCAATTTCTCCACTCTTATTCAGGACCCACTGTCTAGGGCATGGTGCTGACTGACCACACTGGGCTGGATCATCCCACATTAATTAAGTAAATGGAGACAGTCCTCCACAGACATGTCCACAGCCCAGTCCAGTGAAGACAATGCTTCTNTGAGAGTCTCTTCTCGGGCGATTCTGAGTTGTGTCAAGTTGACAATTAGAATTAACCATCACAGGCAGTAAGTGGAGAGGGCTGTCTGTTTTTGGCATGTTATAAAGATGTAACCAGATGCATAGGGATCTGTGAGAAACAGTTAGTGACAATGTGTGTGGATTTTCCATTATTGATAAACAAGGACTCAGGCAGGAAAAGCAGCACCAAGTGGGAATAGCCCTGTCATTCTTGCTAGAATCCTGTTCAGAGTGATCTCTGAACCATCATGGCTTCCAGGGTTTCTTATTCTGAAGCATGGTAACTTTTCTGTCACCTGGTATCATAATCAACTGTGTGGTTTATTATATATAAGGAGTTCTTACAAGCGTATGTTATTTCCATCACAGGATTGTGGACGTCATCATTATCTACAAATATCTGTATTTTCTTTACAAAAGGCAAAGCTAAAAACATTCCAGTTACTAAGATGTACAGATACCCGGAGGGGAAGGTGCTATGTGATATTTGTTAGGAAATCCCTCTTCAGCAAGGCTGATTGACTCTCTGCCCTCATATCTTGTGCCTTGTGCTTGCCTATTACAAATGCTGTTTGAAGTTTTCCCATTGTTTCCTGGATGATTGTAGGGAGAAGGAGAGAGACTCCTCTGCATCTGGACTGGAACAGCTAAGCCAGGAAGCCACAGGTGATGGTCATGGCAGAGATGACTGTGGCCCAGAGTCCCTTATGAGGGATGGCTGCTGAGATATGGACTAAACTGGGTAAGTTCAGGCAAGAAGATTAAGACAACTGTCAGAGATGGTGACCCCTTACTTCCTGGAGTTCTTTCCAGAAAGGTCCTTGGTAAATGCCAAGACTTTGTTTCACTTGTGATTATGTGTGGGTGAGTCTAGAGCTGGAGAGATAGAGATTGCCCTTGGGTCCCTGCACCAAGCACACTGCCATGCAGACTCTTCATTTATTCACTGGAGCCATGCTAAAAGGCTACTGGGAGAATTAAGAGAGCTGGCAGAGAAAATGCTTAGCAGCACCATTCTTTAAAAAACAAAAACGGTTTATTTTAGTTTTATTTATGTGCATATGTCTGTGTGTGTTCACATGCATGTAAGTACCTCAGAGGCCAGAAGAGGGCAGCAGATTCCCTGGAGCTGGAGTTACAGATGGTTATGAGTCACATAGCATGGGTGCTTGGAAACAAACGCCTGTCCTCTGCAAGAGCAGCAAGTGCTCTTAACCATGGAGTCATCTCTCCAGCCCCAGCAATACTATTATTAACACAATGGTGCCCATTTCCTTCTTCCTCCCTCCTTCCCTCCCTTCTTCCCTCCCTCCCTCCTTCCCTCCCTTCCTTCCTTCCTTCTTTCCTTCCTTCCTTCTTTCCTTCCTTCCTTCTTCTTCTTCCCTTGCACCCCAGCCCAGGAAGAGAGAACTCTATGGGCCCAATTCTGCTGGGACTTTCTGGGGACACAGCTCTTCTTGATTGGGCATGTGTATTCCCAGGAACATGACCATTCTGAGATGTAGATTCCAATGTGAGANGCCACCATTCTGCCTCTAGCTGAAAAGGACGGAAGGAAGAAGCCCATCACCATGCAGACGAGTGAGTCTCCNGCTCCCTCTGAAGTCTGCCCTTCTAGAGAGCCTGGGTGGGCAGGAGTTTGTTATGTAACTTGGATTTCTTGTTAGGATTTTCACATCCAGCTTTCATTACTAGGCTTCGTAAGAAAGCAGAAGAGTTCAGTGTAAGAGGTTTAAATGTATTTTTTTTTTTTACAAAGATGGACAATTCGGGGGCTCTGGCATATTCTTTACTCTGTGATTCTCAAGAACAAAGATAAATGGAAAAGAAAGATTCTATTTTTATACCTTGGAAGCACTTGCTTTAGGTCAGAAAAATAACCAGTCAGGATGTTTAGTCCTGTCAATACAGCTTAGGCCAGGCCTTTCTTTTTCTTTTTGTACTTAAAAAAAAATTAATTGGGGAGCTGAGCAGGTAGGGAGAAAGGAGGTTGCAGGAGGCATAGGAGCTTGCCTGACTATAAAGGGATCATAGATGTGGGACTCCTAAGGCAACNGAAAAAGCAAACAGGCTCCCAGATCAGAGAAAGCTCAGTCCAAACCTCACCTCACTCCTTGCTTTCTGCAGGACTCTGAGCAAGGGGTGTAAATGTTCTGAGCCTTTTGTTTTCCCATTTGTGTAATGGGGATAATAGAAACTACCTTATGTATTAGAACAATTCCNTGTAATCCAGTCCCTGATGCAAAAAACAAGGCATCTGATACTGAACAGACACAAAATGTATGATTAAACCAACACCTGGAACTCACATGGAAAATATTCAAAGGGAAAACAACACCTCTGTCCAAGAGCACAGCTCAAGTAGAACCCAGAGGGCAGAAACCGAGCCTGCCCACCTTACCAGTTATACTGAGATTTGTTCAGATTAATGATGGAAAGACGAGCCAGGAAAGAATGAAAAGCATTTTGTTCTTATTAAATATATTCTTATTTCTATGCCAAGAGCTTCGAGCTAGCTTAAATCACATCTATGGATAAAATAAGAAATGAACTTTTTAAAGATGCCCACAAAGGCTGGGAAAGCATGCACTAAATTACTCAAGCTAATGTGGTTGTGGAGTTAAAGGGCTGAATTTGGGGTCCATGGCAAACAAGCCTAGGGGGAGAGGAAGAGGTTAAATGACACTGATCTGGAAGAATCTTCTGTTGCATTCACGAAGGAATCCATCACAAACCACAAAGAAGTCAATGACATTGACCTACCACTTGCCATAGAGAGCAACCTAATGAAGAACGGCTTCCACAGTTGCTCTTTTACAACCACCTAAGTGTCATTTGGCCTACACCTATTGAGCCTCTGTGAAGAAGTGCAAAAGGTATGGCCATCATGGTGGGATACTTGTTTTGATATCAAAAGATGTGGACTTTCTGGGTCTGGCTCATTTCACTTAAGCTAATGAACCCAGCCTCCATCCATTTCTCTGCCAGTGTCAGGATTTTGTTCTCTATGGTCAAATACAATTCCATTGTAGCACATTTTCTTTATTTATTCATCTGCTGGTAGATATCTAGGCCAGCCTCACAACTTAATTATTGTGAAAGTTCAGCAATCAACGTGGTATGTTAATTTGAAAATTTATTAAAAAAATAAGACTTGGCCTTGTACTCCACTTTAACTGCTCTCTGACAGCATGAATTTTTGATTCAACATATTCCCACTGGGTTTTCTCCCTCCTGCCCCATGGTTTGAATCATGTTGTATGCAAAAGGACATATCCACCCAGCTTGGAGCTGGTGCTGAGTAGGCCATTCATAAGTTGGATCAGATTCATTCTCCTTCCATTAACAGAGTGTAGCTTCATGTGGATTTTCTAGGAGAATATATGCCAATGAGCTAATTNANTTTTTTTTCCCAGACCATCTGGTGTTTAGTTCCATATTTATTAATCCTTGGAAGGCCCCAGGGAGATAGTTCTGGAACATAGATGTGAACGTGCCTTTCCATGTCTTTTAACTATGTACAAAATGAAGCAAGAGTCCTTGGCTGGTGGAGTGGTTTGGATGAGAAATGTCCCCTATAGGCTCGTGTATTTAAATCCTTGGTCTCCAGGTAGTGGCTGTTTGGGGTGGTTACAGACCCTGTAGGAGGTAGACTCTTGTTGGAGGAAGTATGTCATTGGGGATGGGCTTGGAGAGTTTATAGGCGTGTCCTACTTCCTGTTCCCTTTCTTATTCCTGAATGTGGATGTGATCAGCCAACTTCCTGTTCCCGTTGCCATGCTTTCCCTGGCTGTAGATACGCCTTCCCACCACAGTGGACTCTACCTCGCTAGAATTGTGAGTTTTCAAAGGAAGCCCTGTCTTCTTTCAGCTGCCCTTCTCAGGGTATCTTAGCACAGCCAGAAGTAACTGACNCAGCTGGGCACTCACAGCTCCTCTGCTATCTTCAGCCACTTNTGCCCAACCAGCCCTCTGAGTTCTTAGCATCTTAAACCNTTGGACTGTCCCTGCACACAGTGGGTTTGCATAAGCTTCTCCCTCTGCTTGGAGCATTCTTTTCCATATCTTCAGGATCAGCTTGGCACCCAANTTCATTCCTTCTTCAAGATTATTCAAAAGGCACCTTGCCTGTTAGCAATCTCTGACTACCCCGAGTTACTCCCACCCTCCCTGGATATTGNAGGTGACTCTTCTTTTANAACATACTCTCTTTCTTTCTCTTGCTTTCAAGGCAGAGTTGATACCTGGCTATCTGAGGTTTTCTTTTAGTGCCTCACTTGGCATTTGCTGGTGTCACCACTGTCTGGTAACTTCTGTCTTGAGGTCCTTGTACTGCCTCTGTGGTACTTAGTCCTGCTGTACCTTGAGACCTTGATATTCAGGGATATAGGGACATGGTCTATTTCACCTTGTCATTCCCAGTGTCTGCTAACCTGCCCATAATAGGGAAATAAAATCTTTTTAAAGAATGAATTAGTGTATTGAGCGAAGAAATAACTGAAAAACTCTGAATTCATCATTACATATAAAGGGTAGACTGCTCTTAACCACTGAGTCATCTCTCCAGTCCCTTGTCTACTTAGAAAAAATTAAACTAAAATTCACATAAAAACATTAATCACTTTAAAGTGAACAATTCCATAGCACATAGTGCGTTTGTCCTGCTATCCAGTCCTTACCTCTATCTGGTTCTGCTTTGATGTTTCTTTAATGGACCCTGGAAATAAACAATTGCCTTGTGTTTATAATTCACATTAAATTTAAAAAAAAATGTGTCATCGAACACTAGANCAGATTGGAAGCCAAGGAGAGCTTGGGAGGGCATGCAGTGGTAGTGTGATCCAGACGACAAATAGGTAGTTATGAAAAACTCAAGGTGGACAGGACAAGCATGAGACTAAAATGGAATCCAAAAGGAAAACAGGAATGGATGGGGTCAAGGGGGTCCTACAAGAAAACAGATTAATTCCTAAGGGAAGAAATGGAAAAGGAAAGAAGGAGTCACAAGACATCAGGGCTGAATCTAAGAGAAGAATCCAGGGAGTCAGGCCAAGGGGTCTAGCTTCCTCAGGATGCTTCTGTTGAAGATAGGAGGATGCTTGGAACTCAGGGGTTTGCGTAGTTGCAGCCACCCTGCAAGCAGACGACTCCCCTCCCAGCATGCAGGCTTTTCCTACACACACACACACACACACACACACACACACACACACACACACACACACACACAGGCCTCCCCAGGCAAGACTCTGCAGGATGCAATGCTCTGTTTATTCAAGAACTAGTAGTTTTCAGAATTTACAGAAACACTTAATTCAAAAGTCACACTTCTATAACAGAACTCAGACGCTAATATTGCAGTATTCAAACTAGAAATGAAGAGTCTCTCTTCCCCTGCCTCCAATCCTGCTTTCCAAGGGTAAGCAGTTTGTCTAATTGTTATATGTCTTGCCATATATTTTGAGCACACATTTGGATGCACACAGACACTCACATGGTGGCTTCTAGAAAGTCATATGTAAAAATGTTACTGTTGCCTACATTTTGTTAGGCCTTATTTTTTCCCCACTCAGTAATATATCATGGCATCTTTTGCATTCTTAGCTTCTCTCTTGGAGATTTCTCAGAGTGAAGAAAGCCCATTAAAGTATTACATGGTGGGTTGACTACTAAGAAATCTTCACATTTGAAGAGAGCTCTGTTTTTCTATTCTCCTTAGTCTATCCGCCTCGGTGAACCAGAAATTAAAGATTTATGTTACTAATTATTATTTTTTTAAATAAAATTTTAAGGGCANAGCTTTGCTAGGAATATTATACATGGTAATTGTGTTTACTGATTGTCTCCACTCCTGAACAGCAATTCACCGAATAAAACTCAAGTAATTAGAACAATAAGCCCAGGTTAATTAAAATACTGGGTAACATTTGGGTGAGAATAAAATCCACTTTGGAGATTTTCCAGATGCAAATTATTTTGTAGGCACTCAATTCTCCCAGGGAGATGTGCAGACAAGGTAAGAAGCTGGGTACCAATCCNCGCTGGTCTGCCTTGAACCATGCCCCGCACATTCCTCTTCTCTGGCTCCAATACCAGCTTTAGAGACTTGGGGTTGGTCACTGGAAGAATGACACTGCAGTTGCTGAGGCCTAATCTTGGGTTCTATTCTTGTCCTATAACTGTCCATGGCACTTGCCTTAATGGCTATGGGCCGGGTAATTAAAGCAATTAATCAAGCTCCCAAGAACTTTGGATGTTGTCTGGAGTTGCTAATTTTTTCCTGCCCCTACCCTCCACCCACTGCAGGAGGCTTGCTTTCCTTGGAGAGCTGTGTCTCCATACGTGGCCAATGTATGGAGACACACCGCAAATAGTCTCTCATGCCACCACCCAGGGCTCATGTGAACTCTGAGAGTGGACCATAAAGGTCACCCCTCTGTGCCTGAAGGTTGGGTGAGCCATCCTTCCATCATTCTTTGCATCAATGATNTCAACCTAGTGTCTCTCCCTATCCACAGGATCGGTTCCAGGGCCTCTGTAGATAGCAAAATCCACAGATGTTCAATTCTCTCATGCAAATGGTGTAATGTTTGCATGTACATTCATTCATGCTCTGTAAGCCATTTCTACCGTGCTTACAATTCCAGAGGTGAACAAAATCCTGGGTAATAGCTGCCCTACTGTATTTCTTGGAGAATAATAGCAAGAAAAAGTCTGTGCTAGCTCAGTACAGAGCCAGTGTTTTTCCAAATATTTCCAATCTGTATTTGGTTGGTTGGCTGAATCACCCATGGATGCAAGTAGCCAATTCTCTAAGTCTTTGAGCTGCATAAAGACAGTCCTGTGCTTTGCACTTTGGCTTAGGAAGATTAAAAAAAAATGTCCCTTTACCTCCTCTACCATTCNTTCCCACTCACAGAGTTTGGGCTTAAGCACATAATTACATCCCTAGATATTTTGGAGTGACCCCTTTTGGGAGGTACTATGCTTGACACTGTGAGTGATCAGGGATGACTAAGGTTTGGCTCTTGTATGCATACTTACAGTCTAGCAGGACATCACAGATGTCTTTCAGGCATGACTGTCCTTAGGGAAGATGTCAAAGGAGATGCCACATCTTCTCAGTCCAAGAGAATGTGATAGNCATAGGCTGTGTCTATTTAAGTGCTTGTAGGTGGGGAAAATAGAAGAACTTTAGATGCTTCCAGCAAATGAAACCTCAGCGTAGGCAAAGAAGCCTCCATAACAAAGACCCCATGGTCATCTTTGTGTGCAATCTCATGTTCATCACAGACCAAGTCCTGCTGATGTGTCCTCCTNAGGGCTGAGGGGTAGGGAATTGAGCTCCCCACTGTTCTTCTTCTTTCCTTCTAGGGCACACTCTTCTGCCCCTCCCCCCGTGCCTCCCATGTCCTCCTTTCTTTAACAAAGCTTGTCTTTGGGAAGAGATGGAAACCTTTCGGTTTATGTATGATGCTGGGTTCTCGGACACCTGCTGCTGGTTAGTCCNCCTGATCATGGGACTGATTTCATCAAGGGAAACTGGGAGGAGGGTTGGGTACCAAAATGAGGTCCTCTTCTGCTCCCAGCTTCCTCTGGCTTTTAGGAATTGATGACAGGAGATCCTGCTGCTTTTTCNTTCGGGCTACACACCACACCCACACCACACAGCCAACTGCTTTTCTAGAGGCAAAGCCCCAGCTCCTTCCTCCTGAGCAGCAGGTTTTGTTTCTCATTACTTTAATTAATGGAGTAAATAAATATAGCAGGGTGCCTGGCTTCTATTCTAACTTGTTTTCATTTCCTCCTTTTGCTCCAACGCAAATTTCTGTGATCCTCCTTCAGAAAGCAAAGGACCTCCAAAGCCCAACGGGAGCCCATGTAGCAGGCATGCCAGAGAGAAACACCCTTACTTTCCATTGCTTGGAATAGCGAGGATACCAGTGTTCTGAGCATGAGAGGAGCCTCAGCATGACTTTGTAGCTTCAATGGAGGAAAAAGATGCTAGTGGGTTTTTTTTTGTTTGGTTTGGTTTGGTTTGGTGGGAGCTGATATCCTTGGATATAACATGACATAGATCCATTAAGAATAGTCTCAGGGACAAGTCTGAGGGAAACAGAAATTTGGAGAAGGCCTATGGTAAGGATTGATAAGATTGGGCAATTACAAAGTCCAACCCTAGAGCTGGTGAGATGGGTTAGTGGGTAAAAATACAGTCAGATGACTGGAATTCAATTCCTGGAACCCATGTATGCTCACAGGCATGCAGGTGCCTGCAGAGGCCAGAGGGCATCAGATCCACTGGAGCTGGATTTTTCATGCCATTGTGAGCCACCTCACATGGAGCCTGGGAACTGAACTCGGGTCCTCTGGAAGAGCAGCCAGAGCTCTTAACCTCTGATCTCTCCAGCCCCTCTCTCTTTGTGGCAGTTCTTTGCATGTGATTGTTGTAGACGTAGTGTGATGAGTACAGCTCTGAGTGTGTGGTCACTATAGACCTAGTGTGTGCTTAGAATGGCCACTATGATCCTCTTATTTTGCAGAGGGACTCGCTGAGATCCAGGAAAAGCAGTGGGAGTGTTCACAGATAGGAAGGCAGCTGGAGGCAGTGAAATGTCAGTACCAAATCCAAACTGACAGGAGATTGTTTTGCTTTTGTTATTGTTGGTTGAAAACAGATCGCCTTTCTGACTCAATCTAAGAGTTGACTGGATTCCAGGAAAAATGTGCTTTCCAAGTGGAGACCATAGCTTAGCAGCGGAGGCCTTGCCTAGTAAGCAAGAGACCCTGGGTTGAATCTTATTATTGAAAAGGAGAGAAGGAAGGCAAGCAGGCAGGCCGGAAGGAATTAATTTGCTTTCGCACATAGAACCCTTAAGTCATGATGTATCTGTTCTCTGCACTACGAACATCCATCTTTCTTCCCGTTCTCTTCCTGGCAAGACTGCCCTCCTGAAGCTCAAAGCTCCTTCCCCTGAAATCCTTCACTGGGGATTAAACCCAGGGCCTTATTGCATACTAGACGATTGCTGTACCACCCAAGCTACATCCTCAGTCCCCTTTAACTTCTTATCAGCAGGTCTGTGTCTGTCTGTCTGTGTCAACACCTAGCACAAGGCAGGTACAAAATAAATACTAGTTGGATGAACACACACACATTATTCATACAGAAAATATTTTGCATTTAATAAATGCACCATTCATTTCTGTTATGAAGTTACAAGAACTCAGATCATAGATGAAGGAGCTATTTACATCTTTATGCTCATTTTTACAAACATGAAACCTGAAGCCCAGGAAGGGAATCAACTTACTCAAGCAAGGATGTATAGCACTATCAGTGCCAGAATTAAAAACTGAAAACTAAACCTCTGCAAAAACACAAACAAAACCTTACTGCTCCTGCACCATAGTTTAAAATATTTATCATTTAACTGTATTAAAATATATATATTCCTATAGGAGTCCTTTGGGTAAACACTAACAGGATTAATGTATCTCTCCGTGTGTTTTCTATTGTTGAAACAAATTCCTGGGGCTGGGTAATTTATAAAGAAAATAGGTTTGTTTTGGCTCACATTCTGTTCTGGAAGTCCAAGAGCAAAGAGCTACTTTTGCTTAGTTTCTGGTAGGGGCCTCATGCTGCNTTATCTCCTGGAAGAAAGTAGAAGGCGGATGGGTTTGTTTAAAGGAGAACACATGTGCAGAGGGAGAAGAGACAGCCGAATCTGATGAACTTGCCCCCTAATAACCAGGTCTCTCAATGATTAATCGGGCCCTATAGGATATCAGAGTGAGAACTCACTCCTGTGGGGAAATATTAATCAAATCACCTCTTTTAAAACTTTCATTTATTCTGGGGCTGGAGAGATGGCTCAGTAGCTAAGAGGGCTTGCCATTCTTGCAGAGGACTCAAGTTTGGTTCCCAACACCCACTCAGGGCAGTTCACAATTGACTGTTGCTTCCCGCTCCAGGGGTCCTGACGCCCTCTTCTGGCTCCATGGGTCCATGCACTCATGTGCGCATGTGCATTTATTTAGTTTAATAACCCTTTGAAGGCCCTACTGCCTCTCAATAAGGCTATATTAGGAATTGCTATGGTTTTGTTCAATGTCACCCAAAGGCCCACGTGGTAAAGACTGGTCCACAGCCTGCCTCATTATTAGGAGCTGATAAAATCTTTAAGAGGTAAGTCTTAGAGGAAGGTCATCCAGTTATAGGGCGTGTGCCCTCAATAGAGACTTCTTGATTTTCCTGTCTTTTTCATGCCCAGAAATGAGGTAAATGAGTTTCTTCTGCTGCACATGCCCCACTATGCACTGTTTCTCCACAGTTCTGAAGGCAAAGGCCAACTGGCCACCAACAGAAAGTTCCAAAATTGTGATCCAAAATAAACGTTTCCTTTCTGTAAACTGATAATCTCAGCTCTTNGTTACGCTAACAGAAAGCTGACCGACACAGGAACCAAACTTCAGCATGAGTCTTGTTGAAGACAAACCATATCTAAATCATAAAAGTATGCGCCCAGCATTTTATTATTATTGCTATTTTATTTCTTCCTTAAAGTAGTCCCTAAAAGGAGTTTCAGCCCTCAGGGAAAGCAGGTTACAAACACTCTATCAAATATTGGACAAAAATGAATTCTTTCATGGGAAAAAAGATATATAGAGATTTCTTTATGTATTTTCTTTTTGCTGAGTTAACAGCCCCTCTATGGGCAGTGTGATGTCAGCCTAACTGGAGTGTTTATGTGTCCTGTGCTGCAGGCCATCAGCTGACCAGGCACTTCACAGCTCTGGAAGTTAAACAGTAGGGGGGACAGTGGGGACAGCATTGGACCTCAGTCTACCCAAGACATCATGGTTTTTCTGCCCAGTCTGGAAACTGGAAAGCATTCCCCAAGGACCCCCAGCTCTGACTTCTCCCTCCCAGAGGTAGAACAGGCAGCCAACAGCAGTTAGAATTAGCCCTCTCTTGAGACGTTGTTGTTGAGCGCTTGCGGGGTGGAGGAGGTGAGGTGCCTTCATTTCCATCCCCAACACTCCAGCTCTGAACTTTAGATCTCGGAGATCAGAGCCTGTGGCAGGCTGAAAGTGGGGCAAAGACAGCTCTGCGCGTGGGTGAGAAATACGTCTGAATCACCCCACTTTGCCTCCCAAGTGACAGTGGAAAAACGCCAGTGGGAAGTAGGATCCAAATATTACCGGAATCCAGCCAAGATGACAGACCTATCCACCAGGTCCTACTCTGGGGCTTGTGGCAAGAGTTTTCCCTAAAGTAATGGGAGACGTTCATTCGTGATTTGTGCCAGTTTGCTGCAGTGAGCCTCTATTAGGCACCTACTGAGTGCACAGTGTGTTGAGTGGTTTGACCCAAGAGAATCAGAAGTCTTGACCCTCACTCTCACTGAACCTACCGACTCATACAATGACCTTGCTACTCGTTTTCTGAGAGTCTGGGTCTCAGTCTCTCCTGGGCATCATGGTTTTCTACATTGCCAAGTACAAAGGGCAATGATGCCTGAGACGCAACGTCTCCATGCAAGAATGTCACTCTCCCACAGACTGATCAGGGGAGATGAGTGAGCGGGTTGGGGGAGCTGCCGTGGAGAGCAGAGAAGTAGGCTGGAGCAGACTTCTCAGAGGAAGTGATTTCTTGTGTAGCGTCATGGCAGGAAGAGTTAGTGAGACGGCTGCATGAAGTGTGAACCCTGTAATTCTGGGAGTCACAGGTACAGCTACTATAGCAGCTGATTTACTAACAAGTAGAAGCTGGACTGATGAGTCACCGAGTTCTGGAGGATCGGAAACTCTGGCTGTCTCTTAGACTTCCTGAACAGATCCACAAACACCTGAAGAACTATTTAACAAACAAGGCAACTCCTGTGTGTGGCTGGTGGCACTGCAAATGAGTGTACCTGATTTATTAAAATGGTAGCATTTTCTAGAGCTAATGGTATGGCTACCCTTTGAGATAGCCTTCCTACTCCCAGATAGGTTCTCAGCAGACACATGCCTCACATATGCTCACCACTGAGCTATATCCCCAGACGTCCTCAGATTTTTTTTTATTTTGAGTTGGGGGGTCTCACTCTGTTGCCCAGGCTAGTCTTGAACTTACTCTGTAGCCCAGACAGGTCCTCTTGCCTTAGTCTCTTGAGTAGCTGAGATTGCCTGCCTGTACCACTAGGCCTGTATAGGCAAAAAAGCTTTTATTTTAGTCGGAAAAAAATAGTGTGTATGTGTGTGTAGGTCAGAGGACTACTTTATGGAGTTATTTCTCTTCTTCCTCCTCTACATGGGCTCCAGGGATTGAACTCCAGTCTCTAGGCTTGCACAGCAATCCCCTCACTGTCTTATCAGCCTCAAAGGAAGTTATTATTATTTTTAAACATATTTTGTTTTGTTTTCTCCTGGTTATGTTATTACTGTACATTACTAGGTGTCTTAATTAAGGTTCTATTGCTGTGATGAAACCAAAGAGTAAGTTGGGGAGGAAAGGGTTTACGTGGCTTACACTTCCATACCATTGTTCATCAAAGGAAGTCAGGACAGGAACCCGAACAGGGCAGGAACCTGGAGACAGGAGCTGATGCAGAGGCTGTGGAGGAGTGCTGCTTGCTGGCTTGTTCCTCAAGGCTCGCTCATCCTGCTTTCTTATAGAACTCAGGACCACCAGCCCAGGGATGGCATCACCACACTAGGGTGGGCCTTCCTCCATCAATCATCAGTTAACAAAATGCCTTACAAGCTTGTCTGTAGCCTGATCTTAGAGAGGCAGTTTCTTAATTGAGGTGCCCTCCTCTCAGATGACTTTAGCTTGTGTTACACTGACAGAAAACTAGCACACAGGGAGAGCTTCACTCTATGCCCTATGCCGTCCCCATCCAGTGAGTAGAGTGACAGGCTGTTCTCACAAAGCTGCAGCTCTGATTTGCTCCTAACCACATTAATTCCCAGGGCCCTGCCTGCCAGGCTGTGGCAGGACAGAGAACATGGCAGGACCATAAATATGGAAGAGGGTTACTGTGTCTGGCCTAGTGGGAGGGAGTTGTGTTCAACCTAAAAGAAAGGGCATCAGCTGTGCTCTTATCTAGGGGAAGGAAGGTAATGGGTTGCCAACTCCTCTGGAGAGATGTGGATAGAAGCAGGACAACACACCTGATACCTGTACTTCCTAAGGAAGCTATCCATTAAGATATTCTCTTGTCTCATTGTTGTACAGGTCTTGTGATGTGTGGCCAAACTACTGAACCTATCTTCATACTCCTTTTCTCCAGGAAATCATACAAAAACTATTTCTTTCTATACCTTGGGGGCAAGAAAACCAGAGAGAGGAGAGGAGAGGAGAGCCAAAGCCTCTCACCCCTGGGCTCTACCGGCTTCTTGCCCTCCTCATACTAGCTACCAGGAAACCTAGAATAAAACCATGCTGGAAAGAGATGACACTGTCCATGACAGCCTGAGATCCCAGCTTGGCCCAGAGTCAACATGGAGAGACAAGAGAAGGAAGAGGGGGGAAATGCTGGCTGAATGCTGACTTCAGGCTCTGTACCAGAGGCTTTTCCTCTGACCACTCTGCCCATCATTTTGCAGCCATGTATTGACTCTATTAAGGCCTGGCCACTGGAAATGCCATGGCAAACAAGCAAACTAGGCCCTGGCTCCACAGAGCTCACAGCACAGTGGGAGAACAGCTATTAAGTAGATGTTCACACAAAGGATTAAATAAAGGTGTCTGTGATGATGGCTTAGGAGAAAGACAGTGAGGATGTCTAAGAGCATGTCACCAGCTGCCCTAAACTAGTTCAGGATGCCTAGGAAGTTCTGTGGGGGAGGGGGTGTGATTTTAAATTGGAACCTGAAGGCTGAGCAGAGTTACTGGGTGAGGAACATGGGAGAGGTCATTCCAGGCAGAGAAGGAAGAGCACACACTGAGGCCTGGAGGCAAGAAGGACACAGTGGTGAATGGCTGAAGAGCGTGAAAGAATGGGTGGAGATCAACCCGAGAGCCAGCCAGGGACGCTGTCAGCACGCAGATCCCAGAGTGCCTTGTGAGTTACAAGAAGAACTTGGAAATGGATCCTAAGAGCAGTGGGTAGCTGTTGAAGGACTTGGAACAGGATGATGCTATGCTAACAATTTGTGTAGAACTGACTTCTACACTGAGGAGAGAGGACAAGAGCATATGTCATAAGCCAGGTGTCTTAGTTATATTCTCACTGCTGTAACCAAACACCCTGACAAAAGCCACTTAAGGGAGAAAGGGTTTATTTTTGGCTTAGAGTTCCAGAGAGATACAGTTTGTCATGGTGGAAGAGACACAGGAGCAGTGAGGAATGGCATGGCAGCAGGAGCTGGAGTCTGGCTGGTTAGGTTGCATTTTCGTTAAATGATGCAAAGAGCAAACAGGAAATAATGCCAGGACAAAAAGCCTCAAGGCCCATCCCCCAATGACTCACTTCCTCCAAGGATGCTCCACCTCCTAAAGCTTCCACACTTCCCCAGCAGCATCAAGTGTTCCAACATGTGAGTCTATGGGGATTTCACACTCTAACACTATCAGGCAAAGAGTATGGAGGGCTGGGGTAGAAGTTGCAGGGGTGATGGAGAGGAGAGAGAGATATCCGGGAGGCAGAGTGCAGAAGATCTGATGATAAAAGGAGTGTGTGAGGCAAATGGACCTATCATGAGTGATGACCAGGTTGTGACCCATGCAACTCAGGGGATGGCGTTATCAATATTGCTGAGGCCATGCATGGCTGAGAGGGAGAAAACAAAGAATAAGAGGTGTGTCCTGACGTTGATAACTTCTGGGTTTGTACTTTACTTGGAGCCTCAGAAAAGCATTTCTTTTGCAGATAAGAAAATGGAGATCCAGAGTGGTCAAGGAACTTGGCTTAGATCACAGAGCATTTTGTTGGAATCTTGGCAGAAAGGAACTTTTCTGTTCAGAGATTCGTGTCTGCCATGCATTACTCATGTCATAAGGGATAGGTCGATTTCAAATGTGCCATCTCATTTTAGTTTTCAGAATTGAGGTTTTATGCTGTAGAGTGAGCTGTTACCACATTTTTTAAGAGATCAAGATGTTGTGGTCATTACATTGACCAGAATTGTCGTGCTACACCTATCGTGAATAGAGTTGGAACTTGGGACAGAATGGCTCTCATTCGTGCTTTTCCACCATCCCTCGCTGCTGAATTTTGAAACACTGGAGACAGATAAATTGCTCGACTGGTTATCATTAGACAATTTGCCTAACCTCTCTGAACCTCAACTGCTTCACTTACAGAATAGAGGAAATGATACCCACCTCAAGGGTTTGTGGCATTCCATGAACAGCTGTTTATTGAGCTGTTTAACACAGCACTCAGCCCGAAGCCAGAGCGGGGTTCTCACTAGATGGGAGGCTGCTGCTGAGTGTGCACTTCTCAACCTGAGCATCCTAATCCCTGAAGAAAAAGCAGCAACTCCCAAAACTGGAGCAGACCTGGAGAACCGTAGACCAACATCCTCCAAAGAACCTTGTCCTCCCTAAGAACATCCCACAAGGACTTCCATCAGTTTTCCTACCTCACCCACAGTGCTACAGACAACCCTGGAGCCCTGACAACTGTCTCAACCCCAATCCCAACAGCACCCAGGGGAAGATCCCATTTCCTTACACCTGAAACGTGACAGTGACTTTCACCCTTTCCCTGATCTCCCAAGCACTTGCCCAAGCTGGAGTACACTTGTCTCACTGTCTATATGACAAAGCCAAGACCTATGGTCACCAAGTCAATCATCTTAGCATCTCCTGCCATCTCTTTCAGATTTACCTTCCAATGTTGTTCACCAGGCCTTCCCGCTAGCCAAAAGGTCAATAGATCATCTCCCCAGGTGTTACCCACAATCCCTCTACTATTCTGCAGATCACATGGCTCCTTTCTCGTATGTTCCTCTTCCTTCCCATCAATCTTTTAACTTCTTATTTGTTTATTTGTGTGTGTGTGTGTGTGTGTGTGTGTGTGTGTGTGTGTGTGTATACGTGCATGCATGCCCCATGGATGCCAGAAGAGGGTATTTGATTCCTTGGAGCTGAAGTTACAGGCAGTTGGGAGCCACCTGACATGGGTGTTGGGAACTGAATCCTGGTCCTCTGGAAGAGCAGTATGTTCCCTTAACCTCTGAGCCATGTCTTCAGTCCCAGAAGTGTTCTTATGACCACAGATCTAGCAGCCTTAGCATATGCCATTTTTTTCTTTCCTTATAAAATCAAGAATTTTCACCTTTTCACTTAAAAGACTTTTAGGTTTTTTTTTTTTTTTTTTTTTTGTCATATTCAAGTTCCCAGCATTACTATCTTCCCCATGTGGAGTTATTATTGAGTGAAACAGAGTTTACTGAAACACCTCAACACTAGGATTCTATGATAGTGTGCCTGCTGACTAAGGCAGGAACAGAGCAGTGGGAAAGTTGTGTATCTAGCACGCAGGCATCATAGATGGACATCTATGGTCAGAATGGAGCTGGAAGACGTGAGATTTCCAGCATGCCACTCAGAACAGTGCACAATTAAAACTTAGGAATTGTTCACTTCTGAAATTATCCATTTACTGTGTTCAGACCATGGCTGACCACAGGGAGCAGAAACAGAAAGTACTATTACAGGTAAGGGAGAATAGTTGTTATATCACAATTCAGCCCTCATACAATGACACCCTCACTGTAGCCTCAGGAATATAGGTCCTTTCCAACAAATTTGTAGTTCACATGCTTCTAGTACAGCACGATCTGTACTGAGGGTAATTGTCTATTTCTTGCCATATCTTCTACTCCACTGAGCTCCTGGAGGGCTGGGCGCCAGTCCCATTTATTTTGAAGCCATTTGGCTTATGCTACTTTGCTACAGCAGGTTTACAAAGCGAATGGTAGCGNGAGATGAGCCAGGAGTTGAAGGACAACCTCCTGAAATGGCATTTGCCATGCTATAAAGGGCACCTGATTGATCTGGGCACAGTGAACCAGGAAGTTGGGAAGTCTGTTGTTCCCAGTAGCAGGCAACCAGAGGGACGCTGGCCATGGTGCTGATCGGGCAGCAGAAGGTTGGTGAAGGATCCTGGACTGCTTTGAGGACCCTGAGTCAAAGGAAACTACCCAGAATCCTAAGTGTAGGTCTCGTGTTTTCTCCTTCTCTCCCCNTTTCTTTCTTCTCACCTCTATTCTCTTGTTCCTCTTCTGGGATTATCAGGATGCTGTAGGTCTTGGGACCCAGACCCCACTACCTGCAATGCCATTGCTTCTAGTGACCAAGTTTCTATGTTGAGACATGGTCTCTCAAGAGGACACAAGACTCCCACTTTCTCTCCTACCCTTATTCTCTCTTGGGATTCCCTCTCACCCACTCTTATTTGCCTTCTGGTTTTCTCGTGAGGCAAGAAGAATCAGGCTAAAGAGCTGAAAAGAAAACACTTGCCTTTGTTTTTCTTCACAACAGTTGTTGTTTATGAAATTTTTAAAAATAGAAATTCAGCGAACCCTGTGATACTAACCAATGGATGTGGATACATGCATACATATATATAGTTTCCTGGAGAAGCCCTGTTAATGAGATAGAGATGGTGTGGACCTGNGTGTTCCCAGACACCTATCTCCTCTTGCTTGATTTTCTCTTTTCCGGGAGCTCTGGGGGAGCTCCTCCCCCAGCTTGGGTCTTTGACTGGCCAAGAGCTTTCCTCATTGAAAAAATAAACTGTCCTAAGAGGCAGGGAGCAAGCCTAGAATNTAAGGGAAGACTATCTGAATGGTGAGGTAAGGAGGCTGATGAAGGAGCTGTAAGTCTGAACCCCGATGCTTCATTTATGGGTGGAGCGATGGTGAGGGTCTCTTTGTCTCTTAGGGCCTCAGCTTCCTCTTTGGTGGAATTGGGGTGCTGGGACTCACTTTATGGGGTGTTTTTGGATCTAGGGTGCAGAAGGGTCTAGGTGCTGACCAAAAGCAGACTTTAGCATGATTTGGTTATCAGTGTCTTCTTGGCTGAGAGGGTCATCTAAGAAAAAGCTATCATGTGAGCAGGGACAGAAGCTGTAGGTGACGAGCAGGCCTAAGTGAACAAGTGCAGGACCCGGACTCCCAGTCACTACTGCTCACATCTAGAAGCAATTTCAGGAGTCATTTGGGAAAAACTCATATTTTACAAATGTGATAAATAAGGCCCAAATCTCATGGGTAGCATGGCCAAGATGGAAAAGCTCATCACATGACCAATGGATCCTGGTCCCCATTTCTAGCCAAGTTGCCACCTTTCTTTTTAGGAGTATTTGATTTTAATTAACAAACACAGTACAAGAGAACTTGAGTTCAAATCTTGGCTGTGTCCTTAGCTGTCCTTCAACCTGGAACAATCNGGATAATCTAATCAAGATCCCGAGGTCCCAGTGTTTCCACAGTCACATTGCCAGTCATCACCCTGGCCTTGCAGGCTTATGGAGATAGAAACACTCAGTGTATGGAACTGTCTAGAAGTGCAGTATGGACACAATTGAACTATCCTCTCCTCCAGGGAAGAAACTGACTCCAACAGTGAGGAGGACAAGCTTGTTCTAGGAGGGGAGAAGGGACCCACTCTCATCCTCTGTGCTCCAGAGACTCACGTGTGCATGTGCTCCGAAGGAGCTGGCCTGTCCTATGGCTCTCACNCCAGCTCTGCCAGAGGTTATTCTGTGGTATAAGCTCAGTTACTTTCCATTCTCTCTCCTCCCTGTCTCTCTCTGTCTCTGTCTCTGACTCTTTCTCTCTCTCTCTCTGTGCGTCTGTCTCTCTGTGTGGTGTGTGTGTGTGTGTGTGTGTGTGTGTGTGTGTGTGTGTGTACATTCATGCTAATTTTGAGGGAAGGAACTTCGCCTCTATAGAACTAAGGGGTCCGAGTCTGCTGGAAGAGCCTTGGGTCTGACCTGGGACCCCAACTCACTCTGCATATCTAGATATCTGGCCTCTGGCAAGGCTGAAGACAGACCTTGGAGACCAGCAGCCAGGCTCTTGAGAACAGAGTCTACATGTCCTGAGCCAGGCTTCATACACCTGCATTCCTCCCAGGTGAGTCTTCATAACACCCTGGGGCTCAGTTGCATTGGATCCAGTTTGTAGATGAGGAAGCAGAGGCCCAGACAATTCATCATTGGGTCAGAGCATGTGGCATCTAACCTGGCACACAGGCCTTGCCTGAGGCTCTGAGCCCATTCTCTTCCCATCCTTCCTGCCCAGCTGTGCTGTGATCCTTCTCTGTACCACATATCCTTGCTGCTTCTGTTCCTTTTCCTGAGTTGACACTTCATTCTCGTTAGGTGTATGGGCATCTCTTTTTCCTAAGTGTTGGCTCACAGGGATAGACCCACTGGAGACCTGTGGGTTCAACTGCTTCAGGTTATCACCAAGAATTCTGGGATTCGTGAGCATCTGTGACTTGCNCAGCATTCAGAGACAGAAATCTGAGCTTACTTGGATATGATACTAACATTATTTTGTCCCATTATATCCAGGTACTACACTGGGTGGCTTTTCTCCTGTATTCCTCTTGACGATACTATTAAAATAGAAATTGCTACTGTCTTCATTGTTCAGATAAGAACAAGAAGGCTCAGAAAGGTGAAGATGTTCATTCAGAGCGATGGAGTCAGTCTTCAGCCTGTGACTTTGCTTCTGAAATCGGAGCTCTTCCATGCCTTTAGATCCACATCTCATGTTTACTCAGCTGGGCGCTGCCTTAGTTTCTTCTGAATAATTAATTTCTGAAACACCAAAGGGGCTTAACCGAAGGAAAATCATGGAAAAGGCACATTTTCATTTTGCTACCTTTAGTGTTCTGCATTCCCATGCAAGCCTTGTTGACTAATGGGCCCCAAAGAGCTCTTTGTCATGGCAGGCAGGAGCAATTCACAACCCATAAGCTAGAACAGTAGTATTTATTATGCAATTCCTGTGGACTAGATAACCTGCTAGATACTTTTTCACAGGTAATAAATATTATTTGGTCCTCAAACTAGTCTCTTGATGGGAAAATAGAGATTGGAGAAGGCAGATATTCATCCAGGGTCTTTGTGTAAACAGACAGTAGAGCCAGGATCAAAGCAGACACCTCCTTTGGACAGCCAGTTCTAACTTTGCCTACATGTTGAGACCACCTGTGGAGTTTCAGGAGAATGAGTGGACTGTCTGAATGAGGGTCCTGGGATCCCAGAGCATAGCACATCGGTGCCTTTCAAAGTCCATTAGCTGGGGCTAAGGAGATGGCTGTGTTNGAAGAGCGCTTACCTTGCAAGCATGAGGACCTGATTTCCATCCACNGAACCCAGGTTACAAATTTTAAAGAGCACCACCATTCGCTGAATATACTCAGTGCTGGGGTGTTGACACAGGCAGGTAGATCCCTGGCATTCAGAAGCCAGTTCATGTAGCCAAGGTGATGAACNGAGGCNGGCGAGACAGCTTGTCAAAGGAACCATGTTGAAGTTGCTTGCTTTCTGCCACTCACACACACATGAACCCACCCACACATGTACACCCCCTTCCGAAAAACTAAAGCCCACCACGTGATGCTGGCATATAATGAGAATTAAAATTGCCTCTGTGCTGGCAGATGGTCTCTATCACCCCAAGATGGCCCCTGTGACTAAGTGGTAGTCTCCTTGTCTAAGCCCTTGGTGACCTGAGGTTCACCTTGCCCCTGACTCCATCCTTAATGTGAGGTAGACAAATGCCACAGTAGCTTCCCACAGATGCTGTCAGAGGAAATACAATGCAAGATATACATGTGTTTCCACATCTTCCAGTCACCTTACTTTTTAGAGAAGGAACAAATGAAATTAANTTTCAAGATGTATTTATCCAACCTAAGATAGATAAAGTATCATTCATTGTGTAATAAACATAAGTGTAATCCATGAGGCACTCCTGGTGTATTATTTATCCATGTGTTGTGTCTTTGGAATATGGTATGCCTTTTATGCTCTGAGAGCATCCATCACAGTTTGGACCAGTCACATTACAAGTGCTTGGTGGTCACACTGGTGGCTGCTGAGATTGAACAGCTCTGGCTGAGTCACATCCTCTGGCTGTTTCCCCTCCCCAAACTTCATCTTGGTAGAGGAATTGTAACACCATGCCCAGGAGAGATTTTTCTCTTACTGAATTTGTGTGGCCTTCTAGGCATCAATCTATCTTATTACCTCTCTATACATTCTCTGTTCATTTGCCAATAATCAATCCTTGGGGCTGGGGAGATGGCTCAGTGAGTAAGGTGTTTGCCATGAAAGCTCAAGGATCTGAATTC
>LZPO01076013.1:41132-52094 GCA_001675575.1 Neotoma lepida | reverse complement strand
TAAGACAGGGTTTCTCTGTGTTGCTCTGGCTGTCCTGGAACTTGCTCTGTAGACCAAGCTGTCCTCAAACTCACAGAGATCAGCCTGCCTCTGCTTCCCAAGTGCTGGAATTAAAGGCATGTGCTACCACCGTCCAGCTAAATAGACTGATAATGAGCCATAGAGTTTTCAAGCTGCTCATTAATCAGTGTCACTGTGGTAATTCCCTGGTATAGGATGCTATTAATAATTAGTCACATTTACAGGCATAACCTGGGTTTTATTACCTTAGCTCCAACCTAGCCATCCTCTTTCAATTGGAAGATGGGTATTTGACCAAGCAGCTAGGTATGTCATTGAATTGCCTAATTCTTATCTGAATGACGGGTACATTAATTGAGCATGAGAGGGAGGGGTGNGGTTTAGTGGTTTTTGAGATAAACTGGAGAGGGTCCACGGGAACTGGGGGCTAAGCTGAAGGTCGCTTTAGCTGAAGCCCCCTTCTAGATGCCCCCTGTTGTGATAAATGGTCTCCGTCCACTGAATAAACAGCGAGACAAATGTAAGTGAAGGGAAGTAGCACCAAGAATAATCACAGTCCTCACATAGTTTGATTCCNATTTAATGTTGCTTAGCAAAAGAAAAATGTGTTGTGAATAAACAAAGATCATCCCTGCCACCATCAAGTGGCAGGTGACATTAGCAGAAGATGGCCTTAAATCTTTTGAGAGCCTCCACGATACCACTCACGCAGCACAGAAGGAGGGGAGCCCTCCCCTCAGATGCTCCATATGGACCTTTGCAAAGCGAAGGGCTCACTGGGTGCCATTATTACTCTGCGCCAGGGAATTTCAAGTGCAAGTTAGCTTTCCTGGACAGATGTGAACTTGTGTGTGTNTGCTGTATGTCGATGGGCACATTCGTAGGTTTGCTGTATTTTATAGCTATACAGCTTTTTGTGCCTCTTGCTCCCTGTGTGTGTTTACATGTATGTATGCAGATTTGTGGGTATTTTTTTTAATGCATATTTTCCTGATACTGTCAGGATCCCCCTTCCTGCCTGCTTCCCTCCTGAGAGTGTGGCCATCCCTGGAGGAATGCAGTGCCAATCTTGCTCTCTACAGGCCAGTTAAGGCTACATTTTAACCACGAGTGGATCATAAATGTCTGTTCAGTCTGCTTGTACCAGAAAGGCCACAGCTCCATTTGGGGCCATGGAGGTGACTCTTCTTGATGTGACTCTGTGTGATCTCTTTTGAATATTGCAGATAGCAGAACTTTTGAGCAAAGTGCTGATTTTTCCCATAGCTCCTCTCCCGTCACTTCAGGTTGAGCCTGTTTTGATGGATCACCCCAGGGTACTCTATCACAGGGGGTTAAGAGACAGCCAAGAGGGCCATGCAGGGCAGGGCTACAGAACTGAGCTAGACCAGCCTGAGATGCTGTTCAGGGGGAGTAGAAACTCACCTACCAAAGACACATGCAGAAATCCTGAACAAACAGGTCAGCCAGGGTCATTACTCAGAAGTAGCTTTAAGCAANGGGTCTGGGGAGGAAAAACAGAAGCTGAGACCAGCCATCTAAATCATGGTTGAATACTGTCTATGAGCACCTGAGGGGCCCAAGGCTCTGGTGTTTCCTATACAAATGGTTCAGGACTATTTGGGAGGGCTTACATACCCAGGGATACTCCCAGACAGGGAGTAAGCGCCCTCATGCAGGAAATACTCCCTAGCGGACACAGCGTATCCTTCAACAGCTCAGAGCAGCTCCGGTCCCCTCTTTCTGATTCTCTCCAGTCTAATCCTGGGGTTCTTGGCTGATTCTACCAGCTTCTCCAAGAGCCTGTTCAACTTCCCTGGATGTTTAATTTCTCTCTGGACATTAGCAGCCTAGAACCCAAGCCACTCCAGCTGACACTTGTCACNGACTGCCTCCCATTATGATTGAGTGTTGCATGTGTCCTGGCCTTATCTCTCCAGCCAGTCTGCNGGTTCCCTGGGCACAGGAGGAGCAGCTGCTTTGCTTCCTTCCCACGCTGTCCATTAGAAGGCACTCAGGCCAGCTCCTCTCTCTAAGATGTGGCTTCTGAGACTATAAAGCTGTCACACAAGAGAGACTCAGCTCAGGCTCTGCATTNTCTGATCTCAAAATTCCATGTGGTCTTCCCTCCCATGGCCCACAGGCCCAGCCCTGCCTAATTCTGGAGTCAGTGTACCCTCACCACCACCAACTCAGCCTTTACATGTGCTCATCCAGATGTGACCCCANATGTGACCCCATCTCTTCTCCATGGACAAAGCACAGCTAGGCCCTCTGGAGGCCCCAAAGGGCTGTGGGAGGCCTTCATCTGTACTTTCCTGCTTATGCCCGAGNTGGCCTTTTCCTTTCCATATATATCAAATTATTCCTGTTCTTCAGAACTTGGGGTACTTTACACTTTNTTGAAGACTTCCCAGGTTCTTCCATGATGTGTGTAGATGCCCTNTGGAATTTGTTCATGCCTCATAGAGCACTTAGTAGATCACAGGGTCAAAATTTGTTGGCATCAAGCGAGGTGTGGTGACTCATGTCTGTTAATCAAAGCATTTGGGAGGCTGAAGCAGAAGGCTCACCTGGAGTTCAAGGTCAGCCTGAACTACATANTGAATTCAGGACAGCCTGGACTACAGAGTGAGAACCTCTCCCGGATAACAACAAAGGTTNTGCTGATGTCTAATTTAGCCAGCTACATATTTCAACTTCCCTACCAGATGGTCAGTTCCTCCAGAGCTGGGCCACATCTTAGTCTCCATCTCCCACACCCCAGGCCCAATCTGGAATGGGTTTTCACTGAAACACTTGAACCAGTCTTTGCACCAGTTGCTAGAGGAGGGAGGTCCTTCCATGAAGCAGGAGATGCTGATGGGGGAGAAGAGGAGGACCTGGTTGCATGGTCCTCAGGGACAGGCATGTCACTACCGGGCAGTGAGAACTCTTCTGCGGTAGTACCCAGGCACTTGAAATCAGATGTTGGCAATCACTGTGACCTGGTAGGCAAGTGGCACCAGAAAGGCATGTCCCAGGGCATGTGTCCCTGACATACAACTGTGGGAGGCAGATGCTAGTGGGGAAGAGCTGTGCAGATTTGTCTGAAAAGCCTTTATCATCACTGTAGAAACTGAGTCACTGTAGAAACTCAGTTTCCTTGTCTGTACGTCCCTGTCTGTTAGGATTGAGATGAGGGTCAGATGAGATGATACTGGATCTTTGTGTGGTTTTTCCTTGCACTGAATCCTGTTTACATAGATTAACATGTCATGAATTGGTGACTCCAAGAATGCATTTATTCATGTCTAGTTAGTAGACACAGTTCTCTTTGAGGACAGACCTCACAGCTCATCTCTCTGTTCACCTATACATTCCTTCCTGTATAGTGCCAACACACATTTGTTGAATAAATGAATGATCACGAATAATTAATCTGAAGGATCCATACCATAATACATAACAAAGCCTCGTTTATTTAGGATTAAGGACAGAAGCAAACTGAAAGAACATTTTAAAAGAAAAACTTAAAGAAACTTTCTAAAGAACTTTCCACGTTAGGAACCACTGAACTCTCGACTACCGGAGTGTTCACTGCTAGAGGTTCTGACCAGAGAGGCTGTCTTGTACAGATAAGGCTAATTTGTAATTAGTAAATGGCCATTTGCATTCAAATGCAGCAAGGTGCTCAGGTTGTTAAAAAAAAAAAGACTTTGTTCTCCAGAGTGGACAAAACATCACCCCTGCAGTGTTGGAGATTAGCATTTTTATAGTAATATTCTTTCATGTTTCTCTCCACAAACAGTTACTGAGTTCTTCTGGCTCCCCAGGAGCTATGCTAANCCCAGCGCAGATTAAGGCAAGGCCTCCTGTTCACAAGTGCCTTCTAATCTAGTGAGGGGTGATGGTCAGTAAATAAGAAAACCATGGATGGAAAATATGGAACAGAGATTTTCTACAGCAGGGTTGGCTCCTTGTTGCCTTGGCTATATTTGACAAGGCAGCCAGATCACAAGGACAGCGAAGCTCAGAGAGAAGGAAGAAATGGTTCGGAGGTCCCAAGGAGGAACAGAAGTTTATGCGATCAAGTAGTGGATGGGGTGGGAGTTGGGGAGACAGGGCTGAAGTTGGAGAAGGAAGGGGAGAGTGAGTTGTGAGTGTCGCAGTTCCTGGGTTTAGATTTTACTCTCAGTATAAAAGGATGTAAGCAGGGACATGGCATGATCTGATACACATCTTTAACAAATATCTCTGGCTCTTGTGTAGGGACGCCTCATCATGTCCTAACAGGTCCACCATTTCTCAGTGACTTCCAACTCCTCGTGGATGGTTTGTCAGCGCCTGGGCCTCATTGTCTCCAATAATCCCTTCCTCACCTACCACTTCAACTACCCAGCTCCACACTCACCACCCAACTTTATTGTTGCTCNTGACTGCTTCACTTCTGAAGACTCTTGACTTTAAGTATCTACTCTAAAACCAACGTCTCTTCCTACCAGCCCACTAAGAAAGGCTAGTGGCTTAGAGTAAGGTGCTCACAGGAAGGCTGAAAACATGAAGTCATCATTGACATTTTCCAGTGTATTTCTGGAATAGAATCAACAGCCTTACTTGATCAACTGGCTGGGGTAGAGGGCAGAGGCTCAAAAGAAGAAATCAAGGAGAACTCTTAGACATTTGGTTTGGCATAATAAGCAGTGGTGACACTTTCTGAAATCAGAAAGAATGGAGTAGGGGGAGCAATTGGGGATTTTTATCAGTGAAGATATACGTGTACANACATGCTTGTGTGTGTGTGTGTCTGTGTCTGTCTGTCTGTCTGTCTGTATGTATGTATGTGTCTCTCTGCATGTGTCTATATGTGCACACATGCACATGAATTAGGAACAGAGTGTGTTGGCATCACGAGTTTTGTTCTGCCCATGCCAACTTTGAGAGCCCTGTTCGACATCCACGCAGAGATGTCAAGTCAGCCACTGCATATTGCAACTTGAGCTCTGAGAAGTGATTAAAGCTGGAAATATAGATCTAGGGGTTATTTGCATATAGATTATCAAGGGTGAGAGACGTGGATAAAGAAGAGAAAGAGGCCCAGGCAGAGCCCTGAGGCACTTGAATATTGAGTTTCAGCAAAACTGGAGGAACCTGCAGAGAGCTGGACACAGGGCCAGTGACTTGGGAGTGGACCCTGAGAGTGAGCCATTTCCAAAGCCAAGAGAAAAGAGTGTTCTAGAGAGGAAAAATGAACAGTGTCCACTTCTGAAGAGGAGTCAGCAGTGTGAGAATGGAGAGGTGGCCACCAACAGCCTTGGTAGGAGGTGTGTGCAGTTGTGGGTTGGGAAGATGAGGTGGTGCAGAAACACAGGCCTGTAGAGATACCTTTTATTTGAAGGAAGTTTTGCTGTGAAAGGCATTGGAAAACAATGGAGCAATGGCTACAGAGAGAAATGGCTGAGCATGCAGCAGGCGGTGGGTCTGAGAATGAGCTTGTCTGTCCAAGGCCATTCTGGAGAAATGGAGGACCAGGAGGTGCCCNGGAGGCAGAAGAGCAGCAGCAGGTGCTTTGGGCTAGAGAGATGAATGGGATCCAGGACACACAAAGAGAGGTGGCTTCTGAAATAGGCAGGGACACTTCATCCACAGAAACAATAGGAAAGGCAGAGATGATGGCTTTCCGTAAGCTGTGCAAGTCTCAGAGTGCCCGTCTAATTGCGTTCGAGTATGCAGTGAGGACTGTGGCTGTTGTGTATGAAAATGGAAGTATTGTGGGGGGAAGGATGTAGGAGTTTGAGTACACAGTAGAAGGTGTGAAACAGTCAGTTTGAAGAATAGGCCAGTGAACTTACTGTGAGAGTGTGGTGGGATTGCCAGGCAACACCGAGTGCCTCTTTCAGATTCCTGGCTATGAATTTGAAATTAGACCCATTCGCNAGTACATGTATATTTTTTTCCTCTGGAAACTCAGAGCAAGTGGCAAGTCAGATCTGCTTGAGCTCAGGGCTTGCCCTGTGAGCCAAGAGGAGGCAGAAACGGCAAAGAAGTTAAGCGTTTGGTGGAGAGTGATTATGATGCCAGCATGTGCCATCAAAGGATGGTAGTGAGTGCTGTGGCTAAAAATCGTGGGGGTCTTCAGTTTAAACAGCTTCAGGATTGCTGGTACAGTTCTCCCTGGAGTGAGTGGGCTGGTAGGAAGAGACGTTGGTTTTAAAGTAGATACTTAAAGTCAAGAGTCTTCAGAAGTGAAGCAGTCATGAGCAACAATAAAGTTGGGTGGTAAGTGTGGAGCTGGGTAGTTGAAGTGGTAGGTGAGGAAGGGATTATTGGAGACAATGAGGCCCAGGCGCTGACAAACCATCCACGAGGAGTTGGAAGTCACTGAGANATGGTGGACCTGTTAGGACATGATGAGGCAGGTGAGTAGAGGCCTGACCCTGATAGAAGCAACAGGGATGGTTAGACAGTGGAGAAAGCTGGAGTCACTGATCTCTAAGGAAATGAGCTCTGTGTGTGTGTGTGTGTGTGTGTGTGTACACAAGTGCCGAGTGTAGGTGAATACATACACGTAAGAAGTAAGGGAAGTATATAGCCTGGAAGCAGTGAATGGGAACATAGCAAAGAGCTGCCTTACATCAGCCCTGGCTTATAGGGAAATCGAAGAAACAAAGCCTGTACTCAAGCCGGCCTGGGATGTCTGCGACAGGCTTTTGTTAAGGCAACAGGAGGAGGGGCACATTCAGGGACAGCTGAAGGTGTTGGGACGTTTTCTGCCTATATTGTTCCAGAGGGCACAATAGAAGGTTGGGAGGTTTAGGAAACTGAATGACGTTAGGACACATACTGAGCAGATGGGAATGAGGCTCTGTGATGGTGGGCACCGGCACCAAGAGTACTTGGGTTCTGGAGGAGACCTCAAGTGGGTAGAGTTGTGAGCGAGCTAGAATTTGGCACAATAGTCTATTGGGAAANGCTGGGTTCAAGATGGACTCTTATTTGAAGTTGGCTGTGCCCAAGGGAGCAGGCTAAAGTCGTGTGTTTTGCAAGAGTGGACTAGGTCTAAAGCAGGGAGCCAGACTGGGATCTCAGGTGTTGCTAGATTCCACCAGTAAGGTAAGTAATTAGCAGGCTGGGCTGGGACTATGGAAGCNGGTCAAGGTCTCTAGATCTCCAATAGACATACAAATACCTCAGGGGGCCTGCACAAGTGCGGATTCTGATGCCTGAGAAATTGCTTTTCTGATGTTTCCCGAGCGACAATCTTGTTGCTGGTCTGCAGTACACTTTGAGTAACAAGAACTGGAGAGCCCATGCTGAAGGGAATAGTTTGAACCATAAAGAACTTAGTCACTATTTGCTCTCCTGTCATGAGAAGGAAGATTTAAGATTATCTTCTCTCTCGATTACTAAAGAAAACCCAGAACTCTGGGCATTATGGAAAAGCATCCCATTTAAAATATGGATAACCAAAACAGTGTAAAAGGGAGCGGAGCAAAGCAAACAGGTGCAAGGGTTGAATTTCAGAAAGGCGTCAGCTAGCGATTTGTGATGGAGAAGAGAGGGGGTCTGGTGGGGAGTGGGGCACTGGACAGGGAGCTAGCCATTGTGGAACTCTCTGGGCCACCTGGAACTAGAGGTTAGCATTCATCTGGCAACCTTGGAGTTTTCCCAGGTCCCAAATGCTGCATCATGAGACCATTCACTGCCACCTCTACTAGAGTGATGCTGTTCCTCAGGTCAGGAACAGCCCCCTACCTCTCTCCCACTGGCTCTGAAAGTGACCTANATGGCAGAGCACGTGGGTTTCCTCCTCTGCTTGTTTTGTGAAATACCATGAAATCTTGATATATTTAATTCCATCGTTCATACAGGGGATGTGTTTTCTAGAAGGAAATAAGGCCGAATTACACACACATGGGTGACTGCAACNCAAATAGAAAATGATCACAACATAAAATATTTTCAAGGAAACACATTCCTGGTTTTTTCCATTAACATTTATTCCCACTTGTTTTGTTTGCCATATCACCTGCAGCGCTCACTAGCAGATGAGTGGTAACAGGGACCCAATGTTTAAGAACAATTTATATATAAAAAAATAGCCCTCAATATAGGGAAAATTCTCTCCATTAAGCTAATGTGTTCTGGGAATTGGAACATCGATGGTTTTATTTTNGTGGTGGAAACCAGTATGGCAGTGTTTAGGGAAAACTGGGCTGAATTTTTAATTATCACCCATTTCTCAAAGTCTGGGTAAAGACCTAACCATCTCTGTTGAGTCTAAATGTATACAAGCATTTTATTGTATTTATTTACTCTTTGGTTGTTTTGAGACTGTCCTGGTTGGTGGAGTTATTATTGTTGCTTGTTTTTGTCAACTTGACACATGCTGGAGTTACCTGGGAAGAGGAACAGCAGTTGAGAGAATGTCTGCACCCAGACTGCCCGTGGGCAAGTCTGTAGGGCATTTTCTTGGTTGATGATTAATGTGGGAGGTCCCAGATCATTGTGGATGGTCCTGGGGTATATAAGAGTGCAGGCTGAGCAAGCCATAGGGAGCAAGACAGTAATCAGCATTTTTCCTTGGCCCCTGCTTCAGTTCCTGCCTCCATGATTTTTTGCCTTGTATTTTCTCAGCCATGGCATGTAACTTGAGAGTTGCAAGATGAAATAAACACTTTCCTCTTCAAGTTGCTTTTGACCATGGTGTTTCTCACAACAATAGAAACCCCAACTAAGGTATAGGCAGAGTCTGGCTATCTAGACAAAGTTGACCTCATCCCATGATCCTCTTGCCTCAGGCTCACCAGCGCTGGGATTCTAGGTGTGTCTCTATGCCTGGCTCCCCTGTTGAGTCTTCTTGGGTTGTTTACCTCAAGGCTGACCTGTTGTGTTCAAAACAATTAGTTAATTCTTCATAATATGCTGCTTCACATCAGTGTTGGGCGTGTCTGTCTCATTGCCCAGCCGTAAGCATGTCCAGGCCTGGATGAAGCTTTGCATTCTCAGAGATCAGTAAAAAGCAGCATGAGCATGAACAGCAGGCAGTCCCTAACTTCTGCATCTGAGGACTTTGGCTACTGCTAACGGCCCATTGAGTCACAGACAGATGAAGAATCTGATTACATTATAACTTCCGTCTGCAAAAGCAAAACAAAACTCCCAAACCAACAACAATAAAAACATACATACATACATACAGGTAGACAGTTCCTCAGATCTGCTGCAGCTCATTGTTCCTTAGGCCCCTGGGAAAGAGGACCCTNAGAGTCTAGCACTTGTCTCCTACTGTCTTCTTTCTTCCTCTCCTCTCCTATCTCTGTGCTCCCTTACTCTTGAGGGGAACCCTGAATTTTACTCTGCTAGTTTCTGAAATAGAGACTCTATTTGACTGAAAGAAAAAGGAAAGGATATGACTGCTCCTAGGTACGGTGGAGGAGAAAGTTTATCGTAGACATGTGGGAGAGCATGGCCACAGGCAGAGAGGGACACCTGAGAGAGCCCAGAGTAGACATGACCAGACTGAGTGGGTCATGTGGGGAAAGGTGGAGAGGAAGGGAGAGAGGAGAGAGGGGAACCAGGAGCAACAGCCAGAAGGCCCACAAGTCCAAAGTGGGCATGTAACGGAAATGGTTGGATTATATAGGGAAGGGCAGCCCAGCCCCCTGCAGTGTTCAGGTTNGGGGAGGGGTATATAAGCCAGGAGGACCCTGTAACAGGTAGGAACTGAGGGATGCAGGGAGGACCAGGAGGCCAAGTGTCTGCTTTGATATATTAAATAGGCCCCTCAGCCATTTGTCCCAGAGTTTGAAACCTAACACCATTTCTATTGCCCTGTGGGAAATAGTGTCAGAAAACCCTAGATTCAAATCTTGGTCCTGTTACTCTTAACCTGTGTGACTAAAGNTATTTAAAGTCTCTAAGCTTTGGTACATATTTCAGGCAAATGAAGATAACACTAAGTTCTACATCTCAGAGTTGGCACCAAGGGTTCAGCTCTGTTAGTCTCATCTTCAGTTTCTCTTTGACCACTCCNTCCTTTCTTAGGCAGCCAGACTGAGCCCTTCTGCAAGCATTAGCTCCCAGGTGGAGACACTTCCCCACAGGTCTAATGCTTTGCCATCATCTGCTCCTATTTATGTGGTGCCACAGGGATGGGATGGTGCCCACTGTGTACTTTTCTCCCCGGGATCCTCTCTCAGAGGGAACTCCTGCCTCTTAGCAGTATTCTCTCCTCTTACACAGACTGTACTTAGGCCTTGTACCTTCCCCCTCCTCCAGGCTGTTCCCGATATCATGAAATGCTCCACTGTAGAAATGCATTCATAATGCAANGTTATTTCTCNGATAACATTTTCAAGGGACATTAAAGTCTCAGGGGGGCTGGCACCNTGTATTATGACTCNGGGACATTGAAAAGCTTCATGGCGATTTCTTTTTCTTTATTCCTGCACTCACAACAGGGAGGGAAGGGATGAAGAGCAGTAACAGGACACAGGAGGAGAATGTCAGAGGTGCTGGAGTACCTGGTCCTCAACCTGCCACCTACCAGCCCATGTGACCATCAGAGACCATGTGACCATGTGCAAGCTTGATGACTAATCTTCCCTCCTTCTGCCAGGCCCCAGCTTCCNCTGCCTTCCTGANGCTTTCTCTGTGTCTCCTGTGTGGTCTTTCCCTTNNGAGTTTTGTCCTGTGCTCATTACTTCTCTCTCCACTCCCTGATTACTGATCCCACTTCTCTGTCCTTTCTCAGGATGGATCCTCAGGCTTAGCCATGGCTAAAACCTTCATCATTGTGCACTTGCATTTCCAGCTTCATCTCTAACTACACATCATGGAGGTTTAAATAGGAACGGCCCCCGTGGTTTGAATACTTGGCCCATAGGGAGTGACTATTAGGAGGTGTGTGTGGTATTGTTGGAGTAGGTGTGGCCTTGTTGGAGGAAGTGTGTCACTGTG
>LZPO01076013.1:0-14648 GCA_001675575.1 Neotoma lepida | reverse complement strand
ATTACATCCCAGCTCCCCAAATATGCCATCAGGGAGCTCTCTTGAGGGGCAGAGCAGTCAAACTGACCAAGTGCCTAACACATTAGAGTATGAACAGGCTTTGGTGTGATGTTTACGTGACCACTGGGAATGAACTAGCAGAAGGCAGTGAAGCTTAAAGACTAAGATTTGGAGACTCTCCTGCCAGTGGGTACTCTACTTCACTGGGGACTGTGCAACCACTCCATCTTGGGGGCCTTCTATTTTCTGTCTAAGAAATGACACTGACCTCATTTGGACTTGGGTGGGAGGAGGAAGGAATGTAGAGGAATGGTGGGACATACGGACTCGACTGGAATTGGGAGGCTAGGTCATTTTATTTTTGAGACTATGGTCTCTCTTGGAAACCCAGGCTGACTTAGAACTCAGTATGTAGTCCAAGTTGGCCTTGAACTGGAGGGTCTCCTGTCTCAGCCTCCCAAGTGCTGGGATTACAATTGTGTACCATTAAATCTGGCTTCTGGGCCCCATTTTCCTTTTTCCCAGGGTGGATATCATGATTAAGTGATCAATAAGGATATATTATATCCAAAATATCCCCACAGACACTAGCATATGAGGGTTATTGAACATTACATGAGATAATGTATGCAAAGCCCTGAGCCACTGTGACTAGATCAGAGCAAAGGTACCCTCATTGGTGTTGTCGTTTGTGATGGTGGCAATGGTCTAAGGCAGTGGCATGGTGGGACTTTGGCTATCCATACTTGGGGTTAGCATCCTTGCATTGAGGTGTGGGCTCTGTCACTTAACCAGAGAGCAAACAAGTTACTTACTCCCACTAAGACTTTTTTTTCTCATCTGTGAAATGGAGCTGATGGTATTTTGCAACCAGTAGATTGTGAAGTTGAGTTGAGTTTAGTAAGCAGAATACTGACCAAGGGCTTGGAGCATTCTCCATCAATGCCTTTTGCGCACTGCCAGAAATGGGTAGGCTGTTTGGTTTTCATTTAAGCATTTCATCCACAATCGAGCTCCCAGACTCCCAGATTCTGTAAGAATGGTTCCTAGAATCTGCAGCCTCCCTGCCCCCCGGGTGCCTGATAATACTTCCGACCTCACACTGTTGGCTTCCCCCTCGTTCCTCTGTTGTTCCCTTGGCATGGTCTATGAAATGAAGCCAATCCAATCAGTTCTCTTTCTAGTAGCAGTGCNGGGGACCATCAAAGTGATCAGTCTACATCCNATGGCTGTGGTCCACACACCGGCTCCAGCCATGTTCAGTAGAGGGCACTGGCAGTGAGGAGGGAACTGTGTAGCTCTTAAGCTGAAGGTGAGTCTGAGGGAGAACCATTGAGCTCATGTACTCCATGAATGTTTCCTCTTTGCTGCCTAACCTTGAATCTCCTGTCTGGCCAAGAGCAGGAACGGGTCACACTTATTCTTAGCAGGGACATGATGATAACAGTGATGTCATAAGCATTGATGAATTGCCTAGTCTACATGAGGCAATTCTAAGGGTGACTGCTCATGCTCCATCCTCAAGGTAGACAGTGATGCCTTCATCTTACTCACCAAAGGAAGTAGCAGGTAAGGTGATACCCACCTCCCAACATGCTATTGGCTGTGATTGAGACCCAGCTCTGCCCAAAAGCTGTGGAAGCTACAATGTGTATGCTTTCCTCCAAGATCTAAGCCAAGGCACTGGTTTTAAACCCCTTTAGTGGCAGGCACCCTACACGGNAAAGTGGTCATTAGCTTTGCAAAGCCATGCCCTTTTGGAGCCTTGGACGGTGCAGCCACAAGCCGGGAGGCCAGCTCCTATATCCCTAACTGAGAACCAGTAAATAGGTCCCCAGGAGTCCCTGCACTGTGGGAGACTAATCTGAGCCTGCAGTTTTTAAAGGTGAAGGGNTCGTCCCCAAGTGCTTCATAATTGCTACTCTTCGGCAGATTGCCAGCCATGGGTGTCCCCTTGGCCTTTGAAATATCCAGTGCCTTTTAACAAATAGATGGAGTGCCACCAGGGGTGGCGAGCACCCTTCCTCCGCCTCCAGATGACCTGTCCACCATGCATTCTCAATGCACACTTGTCTAGAATTACTTCAGTGAGGAAAAAAAAATGAGCAGAGGCAGGCTCTTGGAGGGTTTGAAAGAAATGGGAGCGTTGTGCACAAGATGGCAGGGTTCTGGCTAGAAGACCCATGGCTTTTCCCAGCAGGGAGCTTGTAACACTTGGCAGGTAGCTGCGCTTTCTTTGTCCATGGAGAACAAACTAAAGTATTCTCACTCATCTCTTGCAGCCACAAGACTTGTTCAGACCAGATTTATTAGCTTTGAAACCAAAGCCTGCTGTGTTTCTTAAGGAATTGTTGACAGGGGCATTTTTTTTTTCATGGACCCAAAGGAGAGCTGACTTTTTGGAGGAGGCTTAAACACATCTGCCCCAAGGTGATGGCACAAAAACATGGTGGGTAGGACCTGCTTGGCTTAGCTGCTTTCACCTCTGNTTTTTACAGCTGGAACCAGCTGGTCTGGTTCCCTGCATTTCCAGCCCTGCTGAGCTATGGCTTTCTCCATGCAGGCTGCTGGGCTTGACTTCTGCTAGCATTTGATTCTCAGTTCTGTCTGCTAACCTTGGAAGGGGAGGCAAAAGGTGGCCTGGAGAGCGGGGTGGTGGTGGTGCAGGCCTTTAATCTCAGTCCTTGGGAGGCAGAGGCAGGCGGATCTCTGTGAGTTCAAAGCCAGGCTGGTCTACAGAGGGAGTTCTAGGACAGACAGGACTACACAAAGAAACCCTTTCTCAAAAAATCAAAACAACAACAACAAAAAAGGTGGTCTGGAATCATATAGTCACAGCTGGGATTCAATTCTGGCGTTTCTGGGGTAGAGGACATTGGAATTCTGGCTGTAAAATAGGACTAGTGATGGTAACACCTGGGACATTCATTCTAGGAATAACAGATAAATCATAGAAATTTTGGTTGCAGTTCCTGTATTTGGTAGCTATTCAAACTCTGTAGTTATTTCCATGACCAAAAGGATATTAAAGCATAGGCCACTCCCCTAGGTAGCTTTAATTGTCTACCTGACACAGCCTAGAGACAAGTGTTGACACAGTCATTTGAAAGGACTGCCTTGAGTTAGGAATTGCCCAGATCAGATTGGCCTATGAGCATGTCTGTAGGGGACTGTCTTGATAATTGATGAAGGAAATATCAGCCCACTATGGGCAGCGCTATCCCTAGGCAGGTAGTTCTAGGCTATGCAAGACAGCAAACTAGTGAGCAAGCCAAAGAACAAGCCAGCCAGNAGCATTCTTTGCTGATTTCTGTTCCAAGTTCCTGCTCCGACTTCTCTCAGTGATGGCCTGTGACCTAGAAGTGTAAGCCAAATAAACCCTTTACTCCCCAAGTTGATTTGGTCAGAGTGTTTTATCATAGCAACGGGGTGAAATTAGAGATGGCTCAGTAGTTAAGAGCACTTGCTTCTCTTCCAGAGAACCTGGGTTCAGTTCCTACAACCCACACAACGGTTCATAACTATCTGTAATTCTAGTTCCAGAAGCTCTGATACCTTCTTCTGGCCTCTGAGTACCAGACATGCAGGTGGTTGCACATACATACGTGCAGATGAAACACAAATCTTTAATAAAACAAGTGTCATCTTTGAAAGAAAGCAAATCCTCACCAGACACCGAATCTTCTGGAANCTTGATATTGTTCTATCTATAGTGTCCAGGACTTGCTATAAACAGTGTATTTCTGTTCTTAAGCCACTCAGTCTGAGGTGTTTTATTATACCACTCTCAATGGCTTGAGAAGGGCTCCTGCTACAGGTTTGCCAGGCAGATGTATGGTGTACTGCACTGGGCATTCTACATGTGCTACCCTTCAGTCCCCTATAGCACAAGCTTTGATCACCATCTCTGCCTTTCAGANGACACTGGGCCTCAGAGANGCTAGGTAACTCGTGCAGATCTATCCAACTTCTCCAAGGCAGGATCTACATAATTTTTACCTGAAGACTGCCAAGAAGTAGACACAGTACTGAGTGCACAGTAGGAGCCCNAGAAGTGCTGTGGTGGGTAGGAGAGGTTATTTCTATGCCTCATGTCCTATGTACTCTCATTCCCAATTCCTTCCTAGTTCCCAGATGTGCCACATCTCCGCTCCATGGGTTTCCTGCCTGTGCCTAGAGTATCTTTCCCCTTCTTTTCTCCTAGCAAACTCCTGTTCTTCTTNTAAGATTGAGCTCAAATATCATGTCTTTTTGGAAAGTTTTTAAATCCCTCTGCTAGAACTAGTATCTCCCATGCAGGACCCACAGTATTCTCTGCTCACCTCTCTTAGANCAGTTATTGCATGAGCTATGNAACTTGACTATGCATCTTTATGTTTCATTAGNNAGTGAACAGATTGAGGGTTCGGTCATATTCTGCTCACCTTTGTGACTGGAACATCCACAGAAGAGCAGGAAAACCATGCCTCCTAACTTGTCTTCATGGAACAAGAACAAGAACAGTGGGCTCATTTCATTCCAGCTTGAAAATGGCATATCCAGCCCCTACTTCCTGTGAGGAATGGGTACTTCCTTCATTGATGATAGTAAGATAGAAGTANACAAGGAGCCATCAGGAAGCAACTGGTAAGCCCAGGCTTCAGGTCAATAGTGTATATCAGTAGTCAATCAACCTTTTGATTCGTACTTTGCCCTTTTGTGAGTTTGTAATTCTTCATGTTTCCCTGTCAAGATCTCCAGAGACAGAGTTGGCTGGGGCAACATCAAGGGCCCGATCCCAGGCTTCTGATGTGTCCTGACAAATTTACCGTTTCTATCCATGACTCAGACAAACACAATGAGTGTCCACTCATCAAATTTGCAGATGACAAGACTGGCAGTGACGGTGATTTTGTCAGATGACAGAATCAAGATCCAAAAATGGACAAAGTAAGCTATAACAAAGTGTCTATTGAACAATAATTGATTTTAGTCCAGGAACTAATTATAATGGGATTTGGTGGGGCCTGCTGACCTGGCAGGAGAGAGTGAGGTTAAGGCTCTGATGTGGAGTGCCTTGAGCCAAAAAGTTGTATGGTCATTGGGTGGACACCAAGGGGGCCCTNTTGAAGGTAAAGGCTCTAGAAGTAGGAGTGTATGATCCCTCTAGACTTGTCTCTGTCACCTCCTAAAATGCAATGCTGAGTTCTGAGTTCTACCTTTTAAGCATGTTTTGTCCTAATGTGGTTTCTGTCTCAAGGACAATGACATAATATTGGAGCCCTGAAATTCAAGAAACCAGAGCAAAGTAATCCTAAAGAATAGGAGCTTCCCCAGAAGGTGGATGCTAAGTTTCCATGCATTTTGGACACAGGTCCCAGAGGTCCCTGAGCTGGAACTGACCTGAAAACCTCCCCGATGAGGACTAGCTTTCATGGTACCAGAAGGCACCATGCAAACTTCCAAAAGGAAGAATGCCACCAACAATCCTACCCAGTTATGACACCTGGGAAACACAACTTACCAGGATGGCATGATGACCCTTCAGGGTACAGTAGTGTTATGCATGCCTTGTGGTAACCAACAGTTCTCTAATTGGACTTAAGACTTGCTCCACAAGAGGGAAACCATGCCTGCTACTAGAAACCCAGTATCCACTAGGGCTAGTGAATCTTGGAGGAGAACCTAAACCAGCAGAATCCCTAACTACATTTTAAAATATTTGTCCTTATCCCCACAGATAAAGTGGAGTCCTCACCCATCATCAAGGAAACTTCTTTTTGCAACAAATTGGAGACCATCACAGAAAAACACAACCAATCAAAATGCAGAGTTATGAAGCCCAACTGATAATCTAATACAACTCCTGTGCCTAACAATTAGGGGTCATTGCAGAAAACGGGGCAGAAAGATTGGAAAAGCCAGAGGAACCGGGAATTCTCTGAAAAGTGTCTCCTAGAAATGTTAGAAGCTACACCCATAAACTGTCACCAACATGACTGCCTAAACATGCCGAACAANGATGACACCTATAAACACACTAATGTGGACAGGAGAAATCTCATGAGGCCTCCACCCTACACAAAGAACCACAGGCAATTAAGGGCTGATGAGAGTAAGAGAGACAGACAGTCTTCCCTATGGAAGAGCACACCAAGTAGATATCTACCAAGTAGATATCAAATGATCAGCCTTGAAAACATACACATATAACACTACACAGACTAAACAGGTTGTGTGTGTGTGTGTGTGTGTGTGTGTGTGTGTGTGTGTAACAAAAAATAATAAAAAGGGAGGTCATAAATTTGAAGAAGAGCAAGAAGGGTTATAAGCGAGGATTTGGAGGGAGGAAAAATGATATTATATCACAATCTCAAAAACATTTAAAACACAAAGAATAGGAGCTTCAGAGGCTGGGGGATGTAGCTCAGTTGGTAGAGGATGCATAATGTCCTGCATTCTATCCCCGTATAGCTCCTTATAAACTAGGTGTGGTGGTACACACCTGCAATCCAAGCAGTCAGTAAGTAGAGGCAGGAGGATTAGAAGTTCAAGGTTACATTTGGCTACATGAGACCATCCAAAAACACTGTTTAAAAGAAAGAAAGGAAGAAAGAAGGAAAAGGGGATCAAGAGAGAAGGTAACCTCCCTTTCCAAATACCCAAGATCTGTCACTTTGAAGGATGATTTTGTAAGGCTAATGGACAGAATTAATATTAATTGGTGANAGTGTCAGCCAGACATAGCTCTGTTCTATATAGGAAAGACCGTTCCAATAAGTCAGCGCTGCTCGCAGCGGGCTCTGCTGCCCTGTGGTGCTGGGGGCTCTGCTTGATTTGCTCTATTTGTCAGTGTTGTGCGAAAGGTTACAATGTTGGAGGAAGCACTTAACTTTCAGGTGCCATCCGCTCTTGAGAGGCTCTACTTCCAAATTATGAATGCTCTCCTGCTTCTTTAATAATTGGGTTTCCCCAGGGTCTACCAGCCCAGGGGGAGGGGGCAGAGAACNGGAAGTGAACCACAAGCATGGATTATCACAAGTGTAGCCCAATGCTGTACCTACCTGTCCTGCCAAGGAGAGGATATTGACCTTGGGGAGAGAATGGTTCCCACAGCCCTCTCTCTGCTCAGGGTTGTAAAGAACCCTTTTCTATAAGGCTTCTCATTTCCGGTGTAAATAGAGCCAGTCTTCTGGGCATGCCCACACCAGTCCCAACCCCTAGTGTGTTGAGCCTCAGGCCCTCAGCTGGGTTCTCTTGCTCCCTCTGATGACTGGATTGTAGGCATTTCAAAGAGGTTTTATATTTCNAGTCCCAGAAATGCCTTCTGCTTCTTATATCTTTTCCATCAAGCCCTTCTTCCATAGCAGGGTGATGAGGGCTGGTGAGAGTCCCAATGTCCAACAAGCACAGGTCCACACTCAAATCCCACCCCTGTCTTTCACTGGGATGAACTTACATAAGGCATTAACCTCTCTGAAACTCACTTTCCTGTCTGTAAACTTGGGGTGCTAACAGTACCTCCTTCATCACTTATAAGGATGGAGGAGGTCCTGCAAGGGAAGAGTTGGGCAGAATGGTGAGANAGGGTTAATACAGCCATTAGCCACTGTTATGCGCTTCCTGGTACCTGCAGTCCTCCCTTCCTAGTCCCGTGCTCTGCCCTCTAGGTTTACCCTAAGAACTTTTGTTCTTTCCAGCACCTGTACCTTCTTCAGGGTGAGCGTTACCAACTCCACATCCACATCCCATCCTGCCCCGGGGCAAGCCACTATCTCTTTCCTCCCAAACCAAATCATTCCCATCCCAGCTTCCCTCTCTCTCTCCTTTCAGGAGGAAACTCTTCTCTCACACGCTTTGCATTTTAACAACTTGTACGGCCAGTGCTCTCTCTGATCTGTTTAATAACGTATTTTGAACTAATCCCTTGTAATAAAAGGATTTCATTACTAGCAGAGACAGCGGTGTAATGCAGTGAGTTCATTAGTTTCACTTTTGCTGGAGTCAAAAGTTTTGCGATGCTAGAAAGTTCTGGTGAGGAAGATTGCCTGGGGAAGCTGAGGAAGGAAATTCCACAAGGATAGATCCACAAGCTACAGAAAGAGTGGGGGCTGGGGGCTGGAGAGAGGCCACCAGGAAGAGTGCCAAGGCTTCAAGGATGGCAAGGGCTTCTACGATGGTGAGGTGCCCAGGTTAATAGACTGAACTTCCCTACCCACTCATAGAGGCAATGCCACTCTAACTTGGCCAGCTACTACGTCCCTCACACTGTTTAACTATCNGATCGGCACCATGGTGTCTTAATTGTTTCCATGTTCTTGTATCAGATTTAGTATAAAAGAGCGTCAGCTAAACTGAAATATATCCATCCCCCTCTTTATTTTATCTCTCTGAGCTTTCTCCTGAACACATCCTACTTCAACAACCATCTCTAAGCTGGTAACAGGAATGTCCATTTCCACCTCGGTATCACTGTCCCAGCTTCCCGCTTACCTTCTCCACAAGGCTGTTTGCCTTATACTGCTGGCTTTATCTCCTTCCCACCCGACCCTCTTATCACCACATCTTATACTCTTCCTTTGTTACTCCTTCCAGCAAACAGAAGCTCCCTCCCTGTGTACTCAGTTAAGAGTGCAGTGGCCACCCTTCCTATCTGTCACGTCTTACTGNTCTGATCTAACCAATCACCACATTTGGTCCATTCATCTATTAAATAGTTTGAATTCATCCATTTCTCTTCACAGCCCTCATTTATACTACAGGGCCTGGTCTCTAACCTATACCCAGCCTTATATTATAGCATTCTCTAGCTAGCAGCAAGAGTAACTCATCTGTTTCCATCACAGCTCTAGTCTGTGCCTTTCACTCTAAGACCAACCCCATCAACCTCTTCTGTGTAATCCATGAGTCCTTGGCAAAAGTGAGCTCCTTCTGATCACTCTGGTGTCTCTTAGTATCAGTGTGGTGTGGTGTGTGTGTGTGTGTGTGTGTGTGTGTGTGTGTGTGTGTGTGTGTGTNTGTGTGTGTGTGTGTGTGTGTGTGTGTGTGTGTGTGTAACTCTCAGATTTTCTGCACCATCCCTTTTTTTAGCTTCTCCAACACATTATGCTACTTCATCAGAACATTTGCCCTCCACACTGTGATGGCTTCATTGTCAACTTGACTGTATTTAGAACCACTTGGTAGAGCCACCTCTGGATATGTCTATGAGAGTGTTTCCAGATATTTAACTGAAAAGGGAAGACCCCCCCCTTTAACACTGGAGTTACTAACTCATGGCTAGGGTCCTGGATTAAATACAAGAAGAAATGGAGAAAGTATGTTCACCAGCATTCATCTCTCTCTCCCTCCTCACTATGAAAGTGATGTGACTAGCTTACACCCCCACCATTGTGCCTTGCTGACACGATGGACTGTGTTCTTTCTTAAACTGGAAGGCAAAATGAATCCTTGTTCTCGTAAGTTGCTCTGGTCAGACATTTTGTCATAGACATGAGAAAATAACCAATGCACATGCCCAAGAAAACCTGAGAGGTTGGCATGTGACAGGTGCTAAGCCTCCTGTCACTCTTCTATGTAATTACCACAGCAAGGCAAAGGCACAGGTGCTCTCTATCTCATCCCATTCCAAGCAGAGGCCTGGAAGGCCAATGCATCTGTCAAAGGACTCACACTCTGGCTCTGACCTTGTCTTTCCAGAGTAGAGGCAAGAACTAACAGGGGTGAGTTTCAGCTCCCTTCCAATCAGATGCCCCTGCATAGGGCCCCTCTTCCACCAGGGTCCTGATGCTGAACAAGGAAGGAAGCATTTGTCTTCCTATCCTGGCAATGGGCACACACTTTGTTTTTGGCCACATGTGGGAAGCGGAGCAATGCCTCACAAGAGAAATCAATCACTACCCACGGGCATCTGCAAGTGTTGCCTCAAACTACAAAGTCGTTCCAGATGTGATTAACTGAAGGACACTGAGATGGGATTGTCATCTTGAGATAACCCAGTGGGCCCAATGACCACAGCTGTCCCCATAATAGGTAGGCACACACAACAATGCAACTCTAGTTAATGCTTTATTGCATGCTTGGAGTTTGGTGAGGGGTAGATTCTCAATGTTTTTNTCCTGAAGAAAAACAGGAGTCAGCAAGGTTAGATATTTAACAGAAGGAAACGTAACGTGACTACTGAGGCACAGGTTGGATGCATGTGATTTGTGACTCAGGCCATGGCGACAGAGACCTCTCAGGAGCTCCAGAGATGACAATGTGGTTCTGTTGACAACTGTCTTGGACTTTGTGATGCCGGTACTTTGAGAAAGGGAATATTCATTCTTTTTTATTTGTTTAAGTTTCTTTTTGAGGCAGGGTCTTGTTATATAGCCCTAGCTCTCCTGGAATTCAATGTGTAGATTAGGTTGGACTTGAACTTATGACAAGCTTCCTGCCTCAGCTTCTTAAGCATTAGAAACACAGTCATGAGTTATCATGCCTAGCTAATAAAGAATCTATTGCTTAAAGCTACTCAGTAAGTGTGACACTGTGGCCAGGGGTGATGAGACAGGGTTTTCAACTAAGTGGAAAAGTTTCTCTTGGAGAATGGTGCCCTAGAAGCAAGAAGTAAAATAAGAAGGTGGACACAGCCCTCCTGGGGTTTGCAATGACAAGTTCCTTCCATCAGGTGACCTTCCACCTCCCTCCCCATATATACATATTTATATGGTTGATTTTCCCTTTTCTTAAGGATGNAGACCTTGTCAGCAGTTACTACTTAATGACCAGAGACTGCCCTGGCAACATTTCCAGACATACAGCATCAAGCTTCCTCCTCTGGTGATAGACTAGCACAGCAGGTTCAGGATCCTTTTAGTCAGTATATGCTAGGCTTTGCTGTAGTAATAAGTAAGCCCCCACATTTGAGGAATGTAACATGGAAAATGTTAGTTTCTTCCCTGTACAAAGTCAGGCAAGGGACGCTGTCCTCTATGTGGTAGCTCAGCAGTTCAGGCTACTTCTATTCATCCATCTCAAGTCATGGCATCGATGGACACCTCAGTATCAGGGAATAGAGTTCCTGAGGAATTCATCCCCACTCTGAACCACCAAGCAAATGTGGGGCAATGAATGCTTCTGTTTATAGCTGACTGCAGGAATTAGCCACATGCACCTGCACAAGCAGGCTCTGGAATCTTGAGGTGCACACCGGAAGAAGAGAATACATGTGGAGTGATTTACTAACCAATTTACTAGATTTACTAGAAGGAGATCACCACCATTCTGAGAGTAAATTCTAGGCTCCAAGAGGAATGCCATCATGTGTGAAAAATTGTGGGACAGAGTTTCTATCAATATGTCAGCAGAGAAAGGCCACATGAAGAAGTTATCATGTTAGCTCCCATGAAGGAAGCTGACTAGGTAGTTAATGATGGCTCCCTCAGGACCAAGATACCTAGCCATTCATTAAATCTATCTGCAGAAGAAAGATCTGGTGAGAGGTCTTGCAAGAACATTCCACAATGCCCCCAACAAAAGGTTGGGGTATGCATATGCTCTTCGCCTTCTCTTTGTTTCTTCTGGTTAACCCCTTTTCTTTAGAATATGCAATTCTCTTGTTCTGTGTGCATTCATGCGGTTTGTAATCATATGTGCTGCATAACAAATGTTCCCCAAATTCAGTGATGTAAAATACAAGCAACTAGCAAAGGGGAAAGGGTCTTTTTTGTTTGTTTTCAAGACAGGGTTTCTCTGTAAAACAGTCCTGGCTGTCTTGGAACTCACTTTGTAGACCAGGCTGGTCTCAAACTCACAGAGATCCACCTGCCTCTGCCTCCCAAGGCATGCGCCATGATTGCCTGGCTGGAAAGGGATCTTAATACAGTGTGGATGTGAAGGAATACACTGAAACTGGTGCATCATTAGCTGCAAACTAGTATACTGTGGAACTTGTCATAGTGGTTTCTCAATAAACTAAAGATGGAACTATCATATGACACAGCCCTAATAATTTAGACATAGACCCAAAGGAGGCAAAGGTCTGGATATAGACCCATGCCTTTTGTAGCACTATTTATAATATCTGATTTATGGAACCACCCTTGGTATCCATCAATGGATGACTGGATAAGGAATTTAAGGTATGCCTGTACAATGGGGTATTATTCAGCCATACAGAAGGAAAGTACCATCTGTAGTAAAATGGATGGGACTGCAAAACAGGATGCTGAATGAAATAAACTACTCATAAGGCCAAGTTGCACAGGTTTCAGGGCCTTCCTAAGATTGTGAGTTTTGTTTATCCCTTGACCTTTCTTATTTTAATTTACTTCCTGGGTCTTCATGAGCCCCTCTTTCCTCTCAGAAGGGAAAGTTGAAGTCAGAGGAAATAGTTACACAACACCTCTCCTATGAGCGATCTGTGACGGTGCAGAGACAGGAAAGGAGGAAGTCTTTTTATTAGGGAAGAGGAAGAAACCAGACAAAGAAAGATAAAAGCATAGGAATGTGTGATTCTCCCAAAAGGAAGAGGTTATTTGCAAAGTGGGGCCTAGAACTTAGGTCACCTGATTTTCCAAAACTGACTTCAACCCTCTACTCTCTCTGCCTACTTTTCATCTCCCCTCACTTGACCATGCTGGTTACTCCATAGAAATTATTGCCTCCAAGGTCACCTAGGAATTTCTTTGCCATATATTTGGTCCTGACTTCTTCTGCAGTTCTCAGTTCCTTTCGTGCTCCAAGGAGCCCCACTCCACACCACTGCCCATGCTCTTCATTTTCTCTGAGTACTTCTCTGATCATTCCACATGTCTCAACACTAACCCCTCTTCCCATCCCAGCTTAACTAGGACCTCTTCCCCCAGCCTTCTCAACTACCTGACCCACAACTTTTCTCATCCAATGTAGAGGAAACAACTTTAACTTGATTATCTGAAAGATTTGTTGTAGAATGTCTACTACTGGATTAGTTGTGGGTCCTTGACTGACGCATTATATAAATTCTCATCCTCAGCTAAGTGGGAATAGGAAAGCCAATAACCCAGGCTTATGAAAACAATACAATGGGATCATGTATTACAATGAAGTGTTCAGTGACTGGTCTGAGTTGTGCCTGTTTATGATTCAGATGTAGCCAGACACACCAAGAGAGCCATAGATAGACTTTTTATGACATTATTCCCCAAGAGAAAGAACCCATCTATAGTATGACAGTCCAGATGACCAAGCTTGCTTGAGAGAATTCCAGGGTGACAGGGAGCATGCAAACGTACCAGACAAGGCAGTCGGGCTGTGCCCTGGCTTTGAATGCCAACTCTTCTGCTTCTTAGCTGGGTAATTGTAGCCTTCACTCTTTCTGCCTTTCTTTCCTCATTTCCAGAGTAGGGATTAAATACAGAATGGCCTATTCGATAGGGTTAATGCAGAAATAAGTGAAATACCTTTAAAGGATTTAAAACATCTCTGGCAGACTGTAAGCCTTCAATAAATGCTAATTATCCTGTTTTATGTCATTATTCACCCGCATAGTCGCTGTGGACCTGCCTTCATCTTTGGGAGAAGGGACTGTGAGTAAAATTGGAAAGAGATATTTTCCTAACCAGCTTTGGGAGAGCTTGGAGAGAACAGAGGGATGCCTGCTCCGCAGCATCTGTCATAAGGGTATCACAGGGGAGAATAGAGCCATAAGAAACAGCTTGAAACTGGGTCATTCAACAAAAGGGGGTAGAAGAGCAGTTCCTAGCCCTGGTTATAAACTAGAGTTGGGTAATTTTAATGGATGCCCACGTCTGGGCCCTACCAGAACTGCTGGGCCAACCTGAGGGTATTTGAAAAAAGCCTCTCAGGTGATTTTAGCTTGCACCAAGGATTATAAAATACTGAGCTAAAGTAAGATGGGAATGAAGTTGTTGTAAGTGACGATTCCAGAGGGTGTGTGTGATGCAAATGGTATGAGAGTAGTGTGAAATTGAGGTGAGTTGATCCTGGACATGGCGCCCAGGGCAAGGCAAGTCAGGTGCCTAGAGAGGCAAGGTTTGTTGAGGGTAGGCACTTCCTCAAGTTTCACATCTTAAGCATTCAGTTGTCCACTTTAGACCGAGTCTTGTCCTAGTAGTTTGGAAAAATGTTATGAGTATTTTTCTTGGGTGCTAGTATTTGTTGGTCATGACCTATTTTGAATTAGACATATGAAAAGGGAAAGAGATTAAACTTCTAGTCTCATAGTGATCTTATCCACCCATATGACCATCCATCCATTCATCTGACCATCCACCTATTCACAGATCATCCATCTATCCGTCCGTTCATCCATCCATCCATCCATCCATCCATCCATCCATCCATCCATCCATTATTCATTCAATTGTTTTTATTCAATCAACATGTATTCGGGACCTATTACATTTGGCCCTTTAAGCTCAAAATGTTTATCTGCCTCTTTGTGCAGATATCAGAAGTTTTGTCAGCTCATGAGGAGAAAGACTAGGGACAGACCCCGTGGTCTCATCAGCTCTGTAAACAGGATGTAGGTCAGCTGGAGACAAGGTGATCTGAGGGAAGAGAAGGGACATTACTACCTGCTAGCCATGGAGACAACTGTATTGCTTATCGTCTCCAAGTGCAATTTTAAAATTGATAAAATGGGAATGTCAGGTGGTGATGATGCTTAAATATCAAGCAAG